>SNQN01003914.1:0-56374 GCA_008642245.1 Bassia scoparia | reverse complement strand
TTAGAGAGTGTGACCAACAGAGGGGTTGGTTGCGAGGGTTCAAGAAGTTCCTTGTGAACTGAGAACGAGTGTCTTAGATTGTAATTAGGTGTTGCATCCTATTATAATAAGACGAAGTCCTGTTGCATCAGGCCACAGTTTTTTCTCTCTTGGCGTTTGTCTTGAGGGGTTTTGTGTTTGGAAAATTCCCTTTGCTCGTGTTTCTTTGATTAAGTTTCTTTTAATTCCGCAAAAAGTTACTTCAGTTCCTCAATACAATTCACCCCCCCTCTTGTATTGTTCAGTCGATCCAACATTGTTTCATTGGTTTTTTCTGTTTTTTATTTTTCTTAACTTCTAAATTTGTAAATTGATTTGTTAGTAATTTGATGGATGGTTGATTATTCTGATTTTGTTTTTAATTATTGTTAGTTTCATAGTTTGTTTCATTGTTTATTTTCTATTTTTTATTTTTCTAAAATTGTGAATTTGTAAATTGAATTTGTTAGTAATTTGATGGTTAAATGGTTTAATATAGATTTGATAATTTGGTTTGGTAAATGTATTCAAGTGTATTAATAGTGACCCACCAGGCAAAAATTCCTAGGTCCGCCACTGCCTCCAGCCACTTGTCGTACTTTATGGCATCAGCAGAGAGGGCAGTAACCAGCGAAGGGTGTTTCTTCGCAACAAACTTGTCCAAGCCTTGGATGAAGTTGTCATCAACCCTTAGCGACGGGTGACCCTGTGGCTCTGGCCTCTCAAGAGGAGTGGAGTTTAGTGGGGGCTCGACACTTGGGTCAGCCAACAGCTCCTTGAAGTTAATTTGGTCGAGGTCCCCCACATAGCTGAATTTTGGAGGGAAGAATTTGAGGGTCTCTGCCAGCTTGCGAAGCTCTTCCAACTCCTCTGCAGTGGGAACCGGCGAAGGAGGCTTCTCGTTTGTTTTGGTGATCTCGCCCATTTTAGGAATATCTGCGAAGTCCTGCTCGCACATTGGGGAGTCACCATCAGCAGCATCACCTGACACATATGGAATGGTATCTGAGTCAGGCCAACCATGAGGATCAGGATGGCGAGGCCATGAAAGAGGAGAATCATGCGAAGTCTTTGATCTCCTTTCATATGTCACCTCTGAAGACTGCGACCCACTAGGGGTTCGCGGTCTAAACAAAGTAGGGTCTAGCCCATACTTGTTGAAGATGCGAACCTCAGTGGGATGAGCATTTGGACCCAGAATTGAACTGCGAGGTAAACTACTTGTACCTGTGGTTTGATGCTTCTTCGTAGGCTCGCAGCTGGCTTAAAAACTGAAGGCGAAGGAGGTCTTTTTTCGCCCACTTGAGCAGAGTGCAACGAGTCCCCCTTAGTTGTTGGAGGAGTTGGAGGTGTAGGCCTTGGACGTCTTTGCTTTTCTACTAGCGCTTCAATGCCTTTGCCCTTGCCAGCCACCTCAGTGACCTTCTTCCTCTGGTCCTCCATGGGCTCATTTCTTTGTACCCCAGGCTTCGCAGCTTCCTGGGGTGTCTTGGACTTCCCCGCAGACTGTGAGGGAGATTTATGTTCATGTCTTTTCTCCCCGCTTCGCGAGGAGTGTTTGGATTTGCTCTTCTCCCCGCTGCGCGAGGAGTGTTTTGTTTGTTCTCTCCCCTCGCCCTGTGAGGAAGGTGTTTTTGTTCCTCTTTCTTCCCCACGCGAGGAAGGTTTGGTTTTGTCTTTTTCCTCGCCTCGCGAGGTGGGTGTCCTCTTCAGGACTTGGTATTAAGAA
The DNA here is from genome assembly GCA_008642245.1 of Bassia scoparia. Taxonomy (NCBI): domain Eukaryota; kingdom Viridiplantae; phylum Streptophyta; class Magnoliopsida; order Caryophyllales; family Amaranthaceae; genus Bassia; species Bassia scoparia. Next base: position 54,627 of record SNQN01003914.1, on the reverse strand, counting down.
GTCTTGTGGGAGGCAGACTTTGTAGGCTGATCCTTCTTTGTGGTGGTGGACCTCCCCGCCTTTAAAATATCGGAAGGCTTCTCCAACTTCTGCAAATGAAAAGTAAAGCTTAAGTGAGCAACCTCGCAGAAATAAAAAGAAAGACTATCATATGCTTCGCATTCGAACAAATGTCCATGCGAGACACGACTTTATGACCTTCGCATTTTGAGAAAAATTTTCATGCGAAGGAAAACAAATTAAAAGTGCGAGAGTAGTCACTTACCCGATGAAAGGCATTCTTCTCTGAAAGGGTTTTCAACCGCCAGGCGGCTGAGAAAGCTTGGAAGTCTTCGCCTGACATTGTCCCGTTTAAATGACTGGGCAACTTTGCGAAAGAAGCTTCTGCGAAGGGAAACACCTGGTTAGAAAAATTCAAACAAAAATAATAATGAAGAAGTTGAAAGTCTACCTCTTTGCTCTCGCCCAATCCGACGACCACCTGCGAGGTCAAAGGCTCGCAGGAAGTCTTTATTGCAAAAACATTCGAGGGTAGGGAGCCAGTTTTTGGGAACCGTGATTTTGCGAGTCAAGGTTCTGAATTGGTACTCCACAGTCTCGAAGTATTCTAACTGTTGTACAACAAGAGGGGTTCTCGCACCTAACTCACTCTCCTCAAAGGAATTTTGGTGCGAGGTCCACGAAGAGAGGACCTTCGCGAGAGGAGTGTTGTCTGTGTGCACAAGGAAGAAATCATTCTTCCAATTGTACACTTTATTTGGCTTGTCCARCGAGGTCATGTACTTCCCCTTTTGCTGGAGCTGGAACCAACCAGCYTGGCATCTGCTGTTCTTTGAAATCAGATGCATGCGAAGGAAAACGTTTGTCTTACATGGTCAGCCCTTCACCTTACAAGTGGCCATGTATCCAAGTATGTGACACCACGACTGCGGCGTCAATTGTGCGAGGCCTATGCCATAGGCCTTTAACACGTTTATTATGAAGGAGTGTAGAGGGAAGCAAAGACCCATGTCCACCACCGCCTTATAGACTGCGAAGGTGTTTTCTATTGTTTGGGTGATCGCAGTCCCCTCAGCAGGGATCACGAATCTCTCCYCGACTTCAGGTGCGACGAAGCCAATGTGAGAAGCGTAGATGTGCTGGAACTGCTGGAGTGCGACCCTCCAGGCCTTTTGCACTATGGTCGACGAGGGACTGTCCTTGTCCTTGTTCTCGTCTTCAGAGGATTCTTCCACCTCTTGGGGTTTATTCTGGGCAATCCATGCCAAGGGGTCCTTATCAAACTCTGCCTTATCCTCATCCTTGTCCTTGACAGTCTTTATTTGAGGCTCCCCATCACAACTCTCCTGTAAGGCGGCATCAATGCTCGCACTTATCTCAGCAAAGTCAGGACTGGAGTCCTCCACTCGCATGGGTAAGCGACCAGAAGTACTCAACTGGTCTGGCTCCTCGTCTTCATAGAATTGGTCCTGGGGTCTCCTAGTAGCTGTGGTTTTTACGCGAGGCATCCTGACATGAATAGACAGAGTGTCAAGGATGGGACGAGACATACAATCGAGTACAAACAATAAGGAGAGAGAGAAAGTTAAATTGAGCCAGGCGAAGTGGACTAAGCTCTTCCAAGCCCCCAACTCTATTCTTATTGGGTAAGAGTCCGTTAGAACTTCGTTGCTCATTATTACTTATAAAAACAATAAAGATAAGGCGAAAGTAAGAAAAGTTCGAACAGTACCTGATTGCGAGGTCGATAGAGTGTCGAAGAATCTTGAGAAAAAACTGCGAACTGCGACAAAAACTGCGAACTGCGAACCTAATTGTCGCGAAACTCGAAATGCAAGATATTGGAGAGAATGCGAAGGGATGAATTTTCAGCGAGAAAGAAGTAAAAGTCCTCTCTCTCTCCTTCAGGGATATATATACCCAGGCACAACGGCATCTTTCCCCTTGTTTTCGAAATTGAACGAGAGTGAAAATGAGCGAGAAGGCAATTTGCCCCTGGGCTGTCTGCGTGCGCGTTTCGAGTGGCAAATAATTCTTGCCTGCTATTCATCTCCACGAGAGCACACTTCCCAAGCAAAAAACATGGAAATTAGAATATTTTATTGATATGAATTTGTTTACGAAATGTAAATAATTAAAGATCGAGATCAAACACCCATAAAATCCAACGATTTATTGGGTCTTTGAGGGGCAAATGATTGTGGCACGGAAAATCCTGCCCACGTGTCCTTCAATAATGGTCGAAATGATCCACGTGGCAAACGCTACAGATTAAATTAATTCGACCAAACAGGATGGAGAACCGACATTTCTACACTGAAATGTAGTAGGAACGCTCGGAAGCATGGATGGATGACTAGTGTCACATCATCCAAGGATGCCTTGGTTTTTGAGGAATGCCTATAAATACCCGGAAACCAAGGAAAAGACACACTTTTTTCTCATAGCATTACAAACTTCCAACTCTTGAGAGGCACTGCTCACTACTTTCTCTCTCTAGTTTGGCACTTTTACTTCCCTAACTCCATACTTACTTAAGCATCGGAGGGGAGATAATCCAAATAGGATTATTCTCCTTTGTGCAGGTGCCAGGAAAGCTTTGTGAGCTTGGCGCAAGAGGCAAACATTTGGTGACCAGGAGATCGGAGATTGCCAGGAGACGTTCAACGTGCAATAGAAGGTCAGCTCTCCAGAGGTAGCATTGAAGGGAAGCCTCCACCCCAGGGAAATATTGTAGCCAGGAGACGTCATCCCCATTTTATTTGCTACAACAATCCCCCTCCACCTAACAATATACAACCCCCTCCCATCCTCCATCTTTCATGCAAATAGGCTAAGGTTTGTTAATTAATTTTTATTTTTTTTAAAGAGGAAAAAAATCCACCCCCATATTTGCTGCCCCACTACATATCACGTTTAGGTTTTATAATTTAAAAACCTAGATATCTTTATTTGTGTAAAATATTAACAGTATTTGTTGGTTTACTTCATTCATGCAACTCTTAGAATAATTTGCGTCATTGATGTTGATCTTCTCAGTGACAAAATACGTATTCTTTTTCTGCAATCATCTTCTTTAATCTTCTCCTTTTTAATTTTTTGTGGCACGAGTTTGGATTTTTTGGGGGTTGTAATTCTTGGTTGGAGTAATTTTTAGATTGCAAATTATAATGTTGAGTGTACTTGATCAACAAGAAAACGGAGATTGTAATGCTGCTTTGTCCACAGAATTTGTTGAACCATCGCCCAAAAAAGTAAGTTTTATAATTTTATATTTGTTTTGTAATACTTTCATTAAAAATCAGATCCCAATTTGTCATAGAAGATCATATGCTCGTCGACGAACACGACTCTAATACTCGCCTTCTATGAATGCGGGATATATTTGATCCCTAATTAATTGCGTTCATATCTATTATTAATTTTTGCTTTTGATGGTTAATTATGCACGTCTCATGTGTATATTAATGTACTTTTACTTTGTAGATTACAATTTATCTATAATTGGTTTGAATCTTTGTTGGAGTGTTGTAATTTTAATTTTTTAATGTTTGTAATATTAAACATTCGTACATACTAAGTGAACAATGATTTTATATGAGTGAACTTTGAGAATATTTAAATGAACAATGTATTCGTGTAAGTGTACTTTGAGAATATATAATTGAACAATGACTTTATATAAGTGAACCTTGAGAATACTTAAATAAACAATGAATTCGTGCAAGTGAACTTTTAGGATATATAAGTGAATAATGACTCCGTATAAGTGTACTTTGATGATGTATAAGTGAATTTTGTTTTGTGCTATATTAACATTTGTTCTAAATTGGTGAATATTTGCTCGTACTATACAATATATTATATACGAAGTATTTACTTTATATTTATAGATGAATATTTATATTTTTATTTAAAACATATTAGAAGTATAAAAATAGATAGATATAAAGACTAGTTATAAGTTATGAATACTAATTAATCGATATTGGTTGTATTTTTAGATTTACGTTAATTAAATAAAAAAATAGATATAAATATATGTCAACTAATAAAAAGAATGAAGAAAAAAACAAAAACAAAAAATAAGATACATGTAGACTAGGGGGGTTGGTATAATATAGAGCGGTTTCCCAAAATAATGTTGCGTAAGTTAGCAATTCCAAAAATAATGCTTCACTTTATCAATTCCCAAAATAGTGTTCACGTCATCGGTTCACGCGAACCCTGGTTCATTTAGAAACCGCCACTCAAATTGGCGATTTTAGAAACATGTAAAACCGCCACTCACAATGGCGTGGCGATTTTGGGCCTTAAAGCGCCATTGGGAGTGGCAGTTTAAGGACTAATACCGCCAGTCAGAGTGCCGGTTTTGTCCCTTAAACCGCCACTACCAATGGCGATTTAAGGCCCAAAACCGCCACTCTGAGTGGCGGTTTTATGTATTAGAAAAAAGCCTAATCCTTTTCTTTGACCCATCTTTAGATGGCAGTTCTTGTAAAGTATCAACATGACCTACAAAATAAACTACAAATGTGACCAGCTGAATTATCCAGCTATACTCAACCATTGTTGTCCACAATGAAACATATTTACACATAGTACTGGCAAAACAAGAACACAAAACATTTAGAAAGTCCTTTACAAAGACGAAACAAACCATTCAATGCAAATGATTTGGAAAAATAAATATGTTCATCGGTTTTGTAACCTTACATCAAAAGTATTAGTAAGTAATAACTAAGAGAGTTATATATACGCCTAATGGTATTTGACTACCTAAGTGCTTCTCTTTCTTTTCGCAGCAAACGAAGTAGTAGCACCCTCGGATTCCTCTTGAATGTCTGCTAGTTTACTCCGAATAGGCAACTTCTTCCTACTTTGATATGTGCGTTGTACTAGTGGTGGAGATTGTATCTGAGTAGTGGTGGACGTCGTAGTAATAGTAGTAGTGGTAGGTTGTGTTAGAGGTGGAGGTGGGGGAGGAGGCGGTGGCGGTGGCGAAGGAGGAGGCGGTGGAGGAGGTGGAGGTCGAGGAGGTGGCGGTGGAGTTGGTGGTGGAGGTGGGGGAGTACGCTGTCTAGGAGCTGACTGCCTTTGTCCTGAAGCACCACTGCATGGTGGGCGAAAGGCACTAGATGAAGGTCGTGTCTAAGGTGTGCCAGGTGTAACTGTATGACCCGATGTCGGTGTCGCAGTCGAGGACGAGCTCTAYTGGGAAGATCTAGGAGGCCCACGATGGGTAATAAGRTGTGTCTGCCCAACACTAGACAAGCTATCAGCACAGAACGATGTGAGGCTCTGTATGGTCTGACCAAGAAATGGGTATGCCTTGTCATCTGGTAACTCTGCGGCAGTTTTCGAGGCATTTGACAACCTCGAATGTAGCTTCGCCACTGCTCGACCCTAGAAAACGAACGAAGATGAAATGTTAATATTTAAATAAAGTTTGTCGAATGAATTTGTTTAACTAGTCTTAAGATAGAGTGCAAACCAAGACAAAGTCTGCAGTTGCTGGCTGATAGTGAGATGGGTCGCGCTGCTGCGAAGGCGRGGTGATGATGAGTCTAGTAATCCGCCGATACCATCTCATGTACTCATTAATGAACCTCGGCATGTCAAGCAATGGTGTACCCGGAACGACCAATTCCTCCCGTCAACTCTACTCTTGCACGTGCGTGGCATGCCTAGCCATCCAGTTGCTCTTATGTCGGCGATCAAGCTTGTGAAGTTTGTCGTCAGTGTCAACTGGTGGTGGAATCTCCTACCGCAAACCAAACTGACGCATCACTCGATCTGGAATGTGGAACTCGACAATGTGGAAACATATGAGCGGTGCTTTAGTCCTCCAAATGTGCCTATCGGAGCGACAAATCTCTGGAAGCATGCTCAAGACTAGCTCCCATTTCATCTGCACATTATTCTAGTAAAGTGTTATACGTTGTCAAGTCGTAAATAACAATTTATTACTAAATTTTAATAAATTATTTACCTTATCTCCTCGTTGATGATCCAAAGTATCCCGATAATAAGGAAGTCCTCTGGCCATGTGCGCAGTATCGAAGTGAACGCGAACCCAACTACATGATTGAAAAATAAAAAAAAGACTTACGTTTATTTGTTTTTTACCTTAAATAAATCACTTTTAATAAATTACAATTGTTTCGAAATACAACTTACTTGCATGCCAAAGAGTCAACCTCACACTGGTGYTGAGATCCTAAAACTGAGTCCACATCGATCTCCTCCGGGTCCTCTCTAGCCGTCCGAATGTTTGGGCGACCTATGTAAATATGCTCCCAGCTCCATAACTGTAGCAACACCAACGCACCTCCCATCTCTCGAGCACCTCGCCTACTCGCCCGACACAACTGTCTATAAAGATATGCAAGTGTCGCTGAACCCCAACTGTAAGTGGAGGTTGTGTCCAAGTCTCTGAGCAACAACAAGTAGTAGAGTGACACTGCATCCCCACTCTTATCACTGAATAAAACTGAGCCCATCAAAGCAAGGATATAAGCTCGACTATGGCGCTAAACCGTCACCTCATCTGCTCCATCAGGAAACTGTGCAAACTGTGTTCGCAACCACCTCATCCTCAGTGTCGAACCTTGTAAAACAGGATTCCGTGTCTCCTCATCGAGTCCGGGGTGTACCCCAAGAAGATCCTCAACTAAACTAGGCTAATCTGTGATCATAGGTCCAATGACCGGCTGCCCATGCACCCGGATGCCGAGAAGAATCGCAACATCCTATAGAGTGATAGTCACCTCGCCTATGGCCAAGTGAAATGTATGTGTCTCCTGACGCCACTGCTCAACAAGTGCAGTCAACAAAGAACGGTCCAACTCAAATCCTCCACCAACTAGTCTATGAATACAAAAAAAATCCACTCCGCCTCACGTAGTCCAATATACGATCGTCAACTACCTACTCACGAGCCAAAGCTAACATATGCTCCCTGAAAGAAATGACTTTATCCTCCTCCCTGTTATGCCACACATCCTCACTCCTGTGTGTGGCCTACAACCTCAAAATAGAGGGGTCAAGTGGCCCCGGACAAAGAGGCACCGCCATGAGACCTGGAAAGGGGAAGTGAAGTTGGAATTCAGAATTTAATAAAAAGTTATTATAAAAATTAAATGAGAAATAAATAAACATTAAACAAAGCTAACTTTGAAAATTAAATGAAAAATTTAATATCCTACCAACCAATTTCTTGTTAAAATAACAAAGTTAATTTTTACTAAATATTACTATAACTATAATTATTGGACATGCCTTGAAGGGCAAGTTTTTTTGTTATGTTCGGGTCTTTTACAAATGTTGCACATCTTCTTCACTAGATGGGGCTTTTCGTCCATCTCGTTGCGAATTCTTGTTGATTTCCGTCCCCTCCCTCTTTTCCTGTCTACGTTTGCTACAACCTTTGGACCATCATAAGGTGACAAATAATCTCGACTTGGAACTGGTTTGAAGGATTTCAAATATGCTTCTCTAAACTCAGACGCCCTAAAAGAAGAATCTACATAACCAGCGTATGACAAGCTCCGATGTCGACACACCGCTAGAACATGTAAGCAAGGTAATTTGTAGATTGTCAACTTGTTACAAGTGCATGTCTTCTTTGACAGATTAACAGTGTGGGAGTTCCCACCTTTTCCAGCAGCTCGATTTCCACGTCATGTTTTCACCTCAAATAATCCTCTCTCGTAGTCAAACGGGATCACTTCATGATGCATAGCTTTTTCCATGTTGACCTCGATTGTTTTAGTGGCCTTCTCACTGTACTGATGGCCCTCTTCTATCTTATTTTTACCCCAACTTCGTCTCGTTGCAAAGTAGGAGTTGACTCTRTAGTAAGTCATCTGAAYGAGTGCGGTGATTGGAAGACAACGAGCACCTTTCAATACTCCATTGAACACCTCAAACATGCTTGTTGTCTTAACACCGAAACAGAAGCCGCCGTCATGAAATGTAGACCACTTTTCCAAAGGAATCTCCGCAAGGTATCAACGGGCTTCAACGTTAATGCTTCCAATTCTGTTGAAGTAGTAATGAAACTTCTTCTTCTGCCTAGCTGCGGCCGCCTTTCCAAACAAGTTCTTAAGATGGGTACTTTTAAATTTAGCGTTGATGATCGATGCTAGATGTCTGCTACAGAATCTGTGGAAAGCATGTGGTTGTTCCCAACCACTACCCATCTAGTTCATGGACGCTAGAATGCCAGCATGCCGATCAGAGATAACACAAATTCCCACTCTTTGGGTCACAAGAAGTCTAATACAAGCCATGAACCAAGACCAGCTATCGTTGTTTTCACCTTCCACAACAGCAAAACCTAGCGGAAATAGTTGGAAGTTAGCATCGGTGCCCATGGCAATAAGAAGGGAACCTTTGTATCTGTCATACAAGTGAGTGTCGTCAATTGTGATTTGGGGCCTGCAATGATGGAAACCATCGATAGAAGGCTTAAAAGCCCAAAATACACGACCAAATACACGCACAGTTGAATCAACACTCTCAAACAACTGCCACTCAACAACGGTACCCACATTTGACTCCTTCAAAGCTTGCATGTACTTTGGCAACTCCTCGTATGACTCCTCCCAACCTCCGTAAGTAATGTTGATTGCCATTTGTTTTGTTGGCCATGCTCTCTTGTAAGTGATCTTGAAGTGGAATTTCTTGTTCACTATTTGAACAATAGTTTTTATTTTCAAAGAAGGGTCCACTCGAACTAAGTCTAACACATCATTGCAAACAAATTCAGAGGTCAGAAGCTTGTGATGAACTGAGTCACTATCTCCCAAGTAATTGGTTGCATGAGGGCCATTGTACTTCACAATTTTGAATGTTGGAAGGCTTTGAAGTCTGGTTGCTCTAAGCCTCCAGGAACAATTGCATTGTGTCTTCCTCTTACATTCTACAAGATATTTCTCTTGATTAACCTCGACTACTCGAATTGTTTGATTCCTTGTAATGGAGTACAATTTCACGGAATCTTTTAACTGTTGCAACGAGTCGAACTACTGCCTAATCTGAAATTCCCCTTCAGAGGTGAAAGATGTGTTCCCGGACCAAGTAATCCATGATTGATGCATGGCAGAGTCAAGTTGAGGAATGTCATTGAATTCTTGTAGGGGAGCACTATCCTTAATAGCCTTGTCAAAAGCCTCGCTCAAATCTTCATCATCAAGTTCATCATTATCGTTACCAGGATCTTCATTTCCGAACACGTGAACGTTGTTAGGATCAAGAGAATCGAGGGAAGGATATTGTTGAATGGCATTTGAGGTACCCGCTTGGGTGGGTGAAGAAGGCTCAGATACATGCTCATTGACTAACTAGTCATCTAAAAGCATTCTAGTGAAAGAGCCAGTCTCCAAACCTTGATTGACACGACTATTAGCTGCAACTGATTCTTGAGGAATCTGCTCAATGAACAATTGCATTGTCATGCCTGGATTTTGAGAAGCGGCAATCCACAAGGCTCTCAATGAGTTGTCACCGTCCAACAGAATAGCAACATATGACCCCAACATCAGATATCTCATGATAACTTTCAAGTCCACCATGCCAGGGTCACTACCCACAACCTCGGAGAGTGTTGTCACAATTACAGAGAATGACATTTGAGAGTTGACAAAAGCAAATTTCTGATTACCTCCGCTATACGACACCACCGTTGCTTTGCAAAAGTTCCCCACCCCAATAACAATAAAGAGCAATTTGAGGTATATCCATGTTCTAGCAATAGATTAAGTTATTCTAATTAGTTTATGCATTGAAATATAGGATGCTACTAGCCTACAACAAACCACTATAATGTATTCAAAGGTTGCACCATTAATCCCATATTCTCTAGTTTTCCAACAAAATAAGAACAACTTAGTAGCAACAATAAGTATAATTTAAACCATCACTCCAACTAAATCATGTTAATTTACACTCAAATAATCACCAACACTACAATCAAAACTACAATAACAGAATTTTAAAACAAACTTGCTCAAATTTTACACTAATAAAAGAATTCCACAATTATACAATTCAACACTAACCGCAAATTCCACTAAACAACATTGACAGTAAACAATTTCAGTAAACAACAACAATTGGCATGTCGTTAACAGATCTTTGATTCATACGAATACATACAAGAATAGTTCATTCTTTCTTCAGATTATTTCATGTAAATTTGACTGATATAGTTTTTTTATTTCCTAGTTATTCTCCTCAGAGAATTCGAGGAAAATTGATCTGAGTAGGTTTGAGCATATTTGATCTGTGTCCATTTTCAGAATTTCAGTAAACAATTAATTAACAACAAATTTCCATCCGTTTTCTTCTCAAATTCGTGCAATTTCTTTCGAATTTCTAGCCAATTTCATCAAAAAAAATCACATTTTCGCCCAATTTCTAGACAATTTCGGCCAATTCAATTAATTGACAACAAATTTCGTAAATTATTCACTCCATGGATTGTATTCGATTAATTAAAAACAAACAAGCATAACAATTGACAAAACTACCAAAACAACGTAATTCATTGCAAAATTTAGGATTTACTAACCACAACTAGGCGTCGGCGACAACAGCGACAACTAAGGCTAGGGTTTTGTCCAAACAACACAACGACGGCGACGACAGCGGCGAGGGAAGAGCGTCTGCCACCATTGCGTGGGCCACCAATGCGACAACAGCGGCGGGGAAGAGAGCTTGAGGGTCAAAGAGGAATGATAGTTTGAGTATGAAAGTCGAATGAGAGTTTGAGTGAGAGTGTTAGTCGTGTCTGAGAATTGAGAGGAGTAAAACTCGACTTTTTTTTTTTGTTTTAAGTCAACACAAAACCGCCACTGTGAGTGGCGGTTTAGGGAGTCAACTCGCCACTGCCAGTGGCGGTTTCGATTTTAAAATCGCCACTCTGAGTGGCGGTTTTGCGTTGAACCCGGTTAAAAAAAATAGGATTTTAGCCCGATGACGTGGACATCATTTTGGGAATTGATAAAAGTCAAGCATTATTTTGGGAATTGCTTAAGTTACGAAACATTATTTTGGGAAACCGCTCTATAATATAGGCATTGCACAATCTATGAGTACATAAGTCCAGTCCATGATTCAAAGCAGACCCAAACACATAAAAAAAGAGGAGCCCAAAATTCCATGTAAACCCTAACATTGCATTTTTAAACTAAGTAACAAAATGATAATAAAGATTGAAATAGTGAATATTCCATATTCGATATTGGGCTCGAAAGTAATATACCTCAAAGCCCTATTTCCCAAGTAATTCCATTTCCAATTTACCACCCAATTCATCTATTATTCCCATCATCTTCATCTTCGAGTCTAACACGCCTCAATAACTCGTCATCAAACTCACTGAGTCACTGTGCAACCAATTTTACCAGAAAGTTTCAATTTTTTCAATTAACCCAGAAATCGATTGTTCATCTAATTATTGCATTTCAAAAATCAAGTCTTTATCATAATGGGTGGTGGTAAGAGAAGACAAATGAATAAATCTACATCTCGAAAGCACGTTCCACAATCTCTGTTTGTTGAAGGTGGCGTCTTGGGTGGCCTTGATACTCCTCGTTCTTCAGCTCAAAATCGAGGTGTTTTTCGTTTTTTTGTTTAATGGAAGAAATGGGTGTTTGTTGATTTTGATTTTGAGGATTGATGTTTTGGGGATTACTGAATGAATGCTGAAATGAAATGCAGGGAAGAAAGTGAAGAAACCCCCCACTGTGAGATCTGGGAATTCTGCAAATGGGTCTGGGTCGAATTCTAATTCTAATTCTAAGAAGTCTTCTGCTAATTCTTTTCGTTATGAATACCCTTCTGTTGAGCTAAAGGTATGATAATTTGCCCAATATTTTATTTTTTAAATGATGAAGTTTTATTTTGTTCTGTTTAATGATTGAAGAAATATCTTTAGTGTTCATTGTTGAAGTTATACTTTTCATTTTGTAGTTTGATTGTTTCAAATTTGTCATTTGTGGTTTTTGGTTGTGATCATTTGCATTTTGCAGATGCTGTGCATAATTTATACTTAGCTGAAGCTATGAATATCATATCTCAATTAATGGTGGACCGAGGTTATTCAATTAGAGGGTGTTTGGCATATAATTGCTTCATACATTAAATAGTTAAATACAATCAAACTTAGGATTTTACCTTAAAAAACAAAAAACCTTTAGATTGTAGGCAGCTTCGATAGAGAACAAGTCTATTGTAAATGATTACAGTCATGGAATTAGTTGAAGAATTTGCCTCTGTGTAACTCCCTAACCAGTGTTGGAGTTTATAATATTTGGCTGTTGGTTAATTAGAATTTAAAGGGGAATTGAGTGAATGAAATTGCCAGCTTATTGTTGATAAAATATTATGAATTTTAGCTCAGGATATGTGGAATCTTGTAGAATTTTGACTGCTTAACCAGTGCATTTTATATCTTAAAGGATATCAGGCAATCAGAGCCATCCTCAGGTACATACAATGAAGAGGGCAGTTCGAAAGGTTCAAGACCTGTTATTTTATTAGGATCAAAGGATAGCAAAATTGTTGCTTTTGAAGACTCCACGCCATCAATGGGGCCTTCCAAAGTGGAATATCATTATGAGTACAGTTCTGGTTTTTCTTTGGGTGAGAGTTCTCATAGGGGATTGGGGTTCTCTGATGAACCAGATGAAACTCCTGCTGTTACTGAATTGCCAGAAGATGACAACAAAGAAATGGTAGAAGAAGAAGAAGAAGAAGAAGACGACGAACAGTTACATCGAGGGTTGGGATTCCCTGATGAGCCAGAAAGTGCACCTTTTGGAGCCGTGTTGTCATCTACAAGTGTGCAAGAGAGAGAAGAGTCAAGTGATGATTTCTCACCGCATGAAATTGTTGAGGATGATGATGATGATGATGAAGGTTCTATGGATGAAGATGAAGATGAAGATGCTGATGATAATGGTTCTGAGTTGGCTCATGAATTTTCAGTTAAGACCCCATCTCGTGTCAAAAATTCTGCTTATGTTTCTATTGGAGGTGTGAGATTGTACACTGAAGATATTTCAGATGATGATAATGAGGATGAGGATGAGGATGAGGAGTATTCATCTGATGACGGGAGCACCTCTGAATCATCTGAAAGTGATGATTCTGAAGATTGCTTAGACTTTGAAACTGACATTGATGACGATGTCATGGAGGATTACTTGGAAGGAATAGGGGGAAGCAGTCAAATTTTAAAGTCGAAGTGGTTGGCGTCGCAGAATATTGATGGTTACGGTAAAGGTAATGATGATTCTAGCAGTGATGAATATGGGAAGACTTTGAAGAAATTGAGTGGTGTTGCTCTTCAAGAAGCATCCAGGGAGTATGGTGTGCAAAAGCAGAAGTCAAAGAAGAATCCTCCAGCCAAGTCAAAGAAATCCAAGTCACCCGAAGTTGCTTGGTCTTCCGCTTTGGATGATCTGATGCTTGTTAAGGATCCAAGACGACGCCCTGCAAAAGCAAAGCATGTTGCTCAATTTTCTCAGTCATGGCCTTCTAAAGGCGGAAAGAGTAAAAAGTATGGGAGGTTTCCAGGTATTAGTTTCTATATTACTATGAATCTATGATTTGAGAACTACACTTATTACCACTTGTCAGTCTGTGGTATGTTGTCTTTTTCACATGTCATATCCTCGTATAAGTGATGGCCATTTGTCATCCATGTGGGTTGTTGAGGTAGCAAACCCATCTTCTGGCTTTGTGAAGCTCAATTTGAATTCAAAAGAACGATTGTCAGTTCCTGCAGGTTCCTACCTGAACGATCTTACAATCGTAAATGTTTTACCAAGATATTAATGTGAGGTGTACTTCTATTTGAAGCTTGCAACCATTCTGAATGAAATTTTACCAGGTGAAAAGAAGAAACACCGTAAAGAGTCGATAGCTGCTAAGCGTAGGGAAAGGATGTTACGTCGTGGTGCTGATCTTGAGCAGATAAATTTGGTAATTAGCGGTTTGCAATCAATATTTACTCGGAAAGCTTTTCTTAATTGTTTCGTGGGGATTTTTCTAAATAATTTACAAGCTACTTGTTTTCAGTTCCTTTCCACTCCAACTTTAGGAAAAGAATGGACTGATATGGCTTCTCTAAGTTTTTTTAACCTTCCAAATGCTTCAATGCATCTGAATGCGATTAAGTTAATAGAATGGAGCTATTCAACAAATATTGTGAGCTAGTAAAAAGAAAAAGTGTTTATTCTTGTTACTGTCACCTCTGAAATACCATTAGCTTTTCCTAGGAGTGATTCAGACTTGTTTGGACCTTTCCAGCTAACTGTCTAAAGTTTTTGCATTGTAGAAGCTGAAGCAGATGGTTTTGGGCAACATGGATATCCTTTCGTTTCCTCCCATGCACACACGGGATTGTTCTCAGGTATGCCTACCTGCATTGCTTGGGTTATCTTTTCAAGTTACGTTTTAGAATTACATGCTCTTTGGGTTACTTACAGGTGCAACGACTGGCTGCAATATATCGTTTAAGGAGTGGCTGCCTAGGTTCTGGCAAGAAAAGGTCATGATCTTATTCCATTATTCATTTATTTGCTTTTCAGGATGATTATGTTCTAGATGATTGTGGTGATTTTTTCACTGCATTGCAAGATTTTGTCTGTCTGAACTCTGAAGCCTGAATTATCTACTGCTGTATTTATAGTGAACCTATAGGCTTAGGGGTCTAGCACTCCAGCATAACATGTCAAACAAAAGAACATAGATTTGGGCATCAGTGACATGCTCAAATATCCTTTGACATGATTTAGGTGGCAACTTTTATCATTGCTGTGCAACTACATGTCCTTGTTTCTTGGATGTGCGGTTTGGGCACTCTGTCTATTCATGAGATCCTTTTGTAACTCTAATTGACATTTGGACTTCAAGATAATTGGTTACATGGGTTTTATACTTTTATGCACTATTATGCTTATATGATTAGCTTGTTTGTTGCAACATCATTTTTAAAGGAAGGGATGTGGTGGAACGTTAGCATCCTCTTAACTGAAAGTAAATATTAAAGTATTGCACTCATCTCTGTAAAATTGTTTACTCTTGGTATGTGATGTATTATATGGATTAAGTTATTTGGGAATTGGGATGTACGATTCAAAATGTTATTATAGCATCTTCTTTTAATATTGACTGAAGAGGTTGTCGAATTAATTTGGTTATGAACCTGTTTTTCCAAACTAATTTATCTTATTTGATTTTTAATTTTACTGATTTGAGGCAAAATGAACAAAGATTTGAGACATTTACTTTTTGTTTAGGTTTGTAACTGTAAGTCGAACACAACACACCTCTATGCCATCTGCAAGTGATGAAATACGTCTAGAGAAGGTATGTTTTCAGTTTTCACAATAACTGACTTGTCATGTATCTTCTCCCTTGGGACTGCTTTATCATTTTGATTTACACTGTTGTGCTTTTGGACTTACAGTTGATTGGATCAAACAAGGATGATGCTGATTTCCCAGTGGTTAATACACCTCTAAGTGCTCGGAATGGGTCTGCTCAAAGCAAATCAACCACGAATACTGCTATCCACCAAGGCAGCAGTAGCAGGAGTGGGAAGAAAAGGAGTGACACAAAGGCTGTATCATACAATCAACCCTTATCATTTGTGCCAAGTGGTATAATTCAATCAGAAGTTGTGCAAGTTAGCAACGTTGTACCAAATGAAAACAATCAAGAAGTCAAAGCTATAGGTGATTCTTCACTATCGATTGGTTCATTTGAAGTTCACACCAAGGGTTTTGGTTCAAAGATGATGGCGAAAATGGGATATGTGGAAGGTGAAGGTTTGGGGAAAGATGGAAAGGGAATGTCACAGCCCATTGAGGTGATACAACGACCTAAATCTCTGGGATTGGGAATGTCATTTGTTGAGAACAGCAGTGAAACTGTGAACATGGGTAAAAACAGTGGTGGATCAGCGAGGAAGTATAATGCAAATACTGGTGGTTTTCAGAAGCATACAAAAGGGTCTGTTGAAAACAGCAATAAAACTCCAGTCACAGCTAAAAGAAGTGGTGGATCCGCAAAGAAGTCTACACCAAATATTGGTGCTTTTGAGAAGCATACTAAAGGGTTTGGGTCGAAGATGATGGCGAGGATGGGATTTGTTGATGGTATGGGTTTGGGTAGAGATTCTCAAGGTATAGTTACCCCTTTGACCGCTGTTAGACGCCCCAAAGCCAGAGGTTTGGGCGCTGAAGATAAAGGGTGATAAGTTATGATCATATGCGCATCAACTTCTGTACAGATACTTGTTCGCTCAGTCTCTTCGATATGCTACTGCATTGCAGACTTGCAGTGTTGTTGGATGACCTCAACAGCATAGGTTGAAGTCAACAAAAATTAATTTAAGTTATTGCTATAGTGAACTGCGTTAGGTTCAAAAATGTGTTATTAGTTGGCTTACCCCCTTGGCTATGTATATGGATTTGTTGTCATAAGTTTTATAGACTGTTCTTCCTTACAGTTAAGTTCTTGTTTGAAGTATTAGTTCATATTTCCTTTGCCAAAAACCTTGCTAGAGCAATGAGGAGATTTCCAGCAGGCACTGAAGGCTGATCCAATTGACAGTGCTAGATGCCTAGACCCATCAAGGGTCGAGTCTCAACCCACCCTTGCCACTCCACATTCCACCTTGACCCTTTCTTCCTCATAGCCATTCAATCCTTTTTTTTTTAAAAAAAAAAACTTTCTATCCTCAATTCGAGGGGTTCGATAATCAATTGATAGAGTTAAGAAAGATTTAATGGTGCACAATTTATATACTTCCTTCGTTTCGAATTTAATGTAACCAAAGAATATTTTTTGCCTCTAAAATAATACTCCTATGTTTCTGTTATTCGAAATAAATGAAGTATGTATTATGCATTCTTCATATTTATTCAATTTGTATGTGCAAATATAAGTTGTTCAAAAAATGCAATGTGGAGCACCAAAAAAATTAAGTGATGGTTAATCAATGAAATGTGATTAATAGCTAAAAAATTAAGTGATGGCTAATCAATGAAATATGATTAATAGCTAATTAAAGTAGAAAAATTCAATCAACTTGTTTGTTGAGTAGGGTAAATTCATCTATATTATGCTATTGTTCATCTAGAATAACATGAGCATCACACAACTCGTCAAAAAAAAAAAAAAAAAAAAACAAGAGCATCATACACTCTAGAGTGTGATCCTTTTTGTCGGTAAATTGGGTTATTTATTAATGTGTGTGTTGAGTTTTACATGAAAAAGTCCAAAGATGAAGTGTCTCAACTAATGAAGTGTCGGGATTAATAGAGCTGCAAATTAGGGGTGGTAATGAGCCAAGTYTGCTCGTGAATTGCTCGAGTCCAGCTCAAAATTTTCACAAGCTAAAATATAGCTAAGTTCGATACAAAAGGCTTGTGAACATGCTCAAAATATTTGTCATGTGCTTTTTAAGTACTTCCTCCGTTTTCTAATACTTGCAACAAAGTGGAATATTTGTGAGAGATAAAAAATTCATTTGTTGCAAGTATTAGAAAACGGAGGAAGTATAATAATCTAGAAATTAATATGGGATAGAATACTATCGAGAAGTGTAAAAAAATAAAATAAAATAAGCTACCAATTATTATATTATATGTTTAAATAAAACATACTTCAAATTTTGAACTTGAATAGAGTTTTTATTGTAATTTGAGCTTAATTTTTATAACTCGAAAAAATTCAAGACTTGACTTAAAATTCAAATTATTATATGTCACAAAATGAGCTTAAAATATTCAAAACTAGATTCCGTTCGGTGATCACACCTAGCTAGTAGCTACAAAGGCTACAAGCCTACAATAGTAATTCTAACTTGCAATTCACCATTTTAGGATTGTAGCGACTACAGTCACACTTCCCTTCCCGCTCAAGCGAATGAAAACATCAGTAAGCAGGTGATCATCAATTTCATCATGATAATACTTTCCCACATCAAAAATTAATCACCCCAACAGACTGAAATCAAAATTACAGAAATTCCCACATCAAAAAAATGTCACCAAATTCACCACCATCTATCTCATTCCTCCCCAAAAATCTCATCTTTCACCAAACCCTAATTCTGATCATCACATTCATAGCTTATGCGTCATTCCACGCTTCTCGCAAACCCCCAAGCATAGTTAAATCAGTGCTAGGACCTGAAATCTCCAAAAATGGCACAACCCCATTTCAAGATTCAGCCTTTTCTCAAATGGGTTGGCCCCCTTTTAATGGCACCCAAGGAACTCATCGTTTAGGTGAGCTTGATCTTGCTTTCTTGTCTTCTTATGCAATTGGGATGTTCTTTTCTGGCCATTTTGCTGATAATACTGATCTTAGGCTGTTTCTGTCATCTGGGATGTTGTTAAGTGGTGTTTTTACTGTGGCTTTTGGATGTGGGTATTGGTTTCGTATTCATAGTTTCTTGTATTTTGTTGTTGTTCAGATTTTATGTGGTGTTTTTCAGTCGACTGGTTGGCCTTGTGTGGTTGCTATTGTTGGTAATTGGTTTGGCAAATCTAAGAGAGGTTTGATCATGGGAATTTGGACCTCTCATACTTCTGTTGGGAATATTATGGGGTCAATTGTTGCATCTTCAATGCTGAAATTTGGGTGGGGTTGGTCCTTCTTTTGGCCTGGTTTCTTTGTGTTCTTCATTGGGATTGTTGTGTATTTGTTTCTGGTTGTGAGCCCTGAGCTCATTGGCTTGTCGCTTCCAAGTGAGATCGAGTTGAGCCCAATTGAGGTTTCTGGTCAGGGAGATGCCGAAGATTTGAGTCTCCTTCGATCAAATGATTCAATATCTTTGGAGGAAGCCAAGCCTCTTGAAGGGGAGGATATTGATTCGACGGATGCAATTGGGTTTGTGGAAGCTTGGAAATTGCCTGGGGTTGCATCTTTCGCAATCTGTTTGTTTTTCTCCAAGCTTGTGGCCTACACATTTCTCTACTGGTTACCATTTTATATAAGGCATACAGGTAATAATGCTCTTGATTTTGAAGTTTCTGGTTTTGGTGTGTATTACAGTATTAGTGCCATTCATTCAATTTTATTGATATGGGTTTTGTCTTGTGATGGAATTTGAAGCTGTTGCTGGAGTGCATTTGTCTCACAAAACTGCTGGAATGCTGTCAACTATATTTGATTTGGGTGGTGTTCTTGGAGGGGTTATGGCTGGTTTTATTTCTGATAAAGTTGAGGCTCGAGCGGTTACTTCTGTTTCATTCCTTTTGTTATCGATTCCTGCACTTATTCTCTACCGTGTTTTTGGGAGTAGTTCGATGTTTGCTAATAACATTTTGATGTTTCTTTCGGGCTCACTCGTCAATGGACCTTATGCGCTCATAACAACAGCTGTGGCTGCTGATCTTGGGACACAGACTGCAATCAGAGGGAATTCTCGAGCACTGGCTACAGTCACAGCAATAATAGATGGAACTGGTTCTATTGGGGCAGCTATCGGTCCACTTCTAGTTGGTTATATTTCTACTAGTGGTTGGAATGCTGTGTTTGCCATGCTTATTGCTTCGATTTTCATAGCAGCACTGTCCTTGATTCCTACTGTGAAGTCAGAGCTAACAGAGAAGAAATCTAGAATCCAGATGAATGGAATTGTTCGTTAAGCAAACGTATTGCCTTTCGCCCTTTCCTGTTGTATATCATGAGTAAGGTTACTCTCACTGAAGACTGAACATCAGATCAACAAACATGGAGGATGTTTTTTAACAATCCATATTTGCATTACATGGGCAAGAAAAAGTTTATCCAGATTGTCTTTCCTTAGATTAACACACAATATATACTGCAAAGAGGTTTGTATACATCGGCTCTCCTTTTTATTACATTTCTTTTCCATTCACGAGTATTTCGTAATGATAGATAGCTTGTCAGGAACATTGCTTATACCTTAGAAGTGCTTATATTGTAAATTGTATCACATTCTTTTTGTGTATAAATTTTTCATAGATTGAGCTGCATTACATTTGTTATGGCTCTTAATGCCATACCACTTGAATATTACATCATCTTTTGTTAGCAAATTATTTAAAATTATGAAGTCTCTACTCCATCTTCTGGTTACATTGTATATCCATTTCTTTGGACTTTGAATTGTGTTTGCTCTCAGTAGGAAAGTCTAGTAACTTCAACATATGGTGGTTTGGGGGCAAAGAAGCTCTAATATCAATTGTTAGCGTCCGAAACTGAGAAAGGTGTTATATACTTATATGTACTTAACTACTTATATGTTATTAAGTCCGAAATACAAATCTTTGATACTAGTGTGGCGTCATATAAATGGTCCTTAAAGAAATCTGGAAACTGCAGACTTCAAGTAGCCCTCGGATGGCTCGGAATATAGAAGCTTGCCAAGCTCCTTTGAACATTCATTGAAGCTTTATCCATGAAATAGTTCAAAATGGAACAATGTGTTTGACTATGGATGGTGTTTTCCACATTTAAACAAAACTGTATTCCCAAACTTATCCTGGACTGACTTCTTCCCATCCTGTTTCCACTAGTCTTAGTGGGGATGTGTTCAAAAATATAAACAAAAATTTACGACGTCGTCATCCACAAACCCTTGATTTACAAACGATTTTTATTTTTCAAAGGAACGGTTATTATTTCTCAAAGGAACTACGGAGTATATTGTTACAATGTTTTACAGCAATGCTGAAACCTTAATGATTATGCACAGCTTCAGCAATCGTGCATTGCTTTACCTGAWATCTGTTTGTAGTTCATGCTTTCCTCCGGGATCCTGTGCTCAAACATGAAATGTTTTCAGGGGAAATGTGGGACTAGAGCGACTTTAGCACAAGCATCCCAGCTCTAAATTTTATGTACTAAACAATAAAAGGCATCTTGAAAAATTCAATCAGATGTTTATCATAACTATTTCATAACATAAAAATAAATGTATAATACATGTGACTGTTTTTTTTCCCAGACAAAGGAATGATGAGCCAACATAGTGAATATCGGTATTGAGGTATACTCTGCTAACTCATCTTCAAGAATAATTATGTACAGATTATAAATGTTGCTGGGAACAGCTTAATAAATCAAAGACATCAGTTGTATAACTTTGCTGAATATACTATTGAGTGACATTAATTCTTCTAACCTTCCAGTAGAAGCCTAATGTTCTGAAGCCCCTCAGYAGAAATGCTTCTTCGGAATTTCATCTTCTGTRGCACAATTGCTGGAGGTGGATCCAAGTGAAAGCTTACAATAACAACTGTCAAATTATCCAACGCATCCCGTTTAATTGCTTCTTCTACAAATTCCTTGCAGCACAATTTTACATCGTTATGTCTCTGAAGCCGCCTTCGAACAAAATCCACAGCATTTTGGTTGCTGAAAACCTCCCATATTCCATCACATCCAATGATTAAAAATTCATCTTCTTTGGACAATGTCACAAGTTTAAGTTCAGGCTCAGCACTAAGAGGTCCACTGATGTTGTCAGAATGCTTCATTCCCTCAAGATGCCAATCTCCAAGAGCCCTTGTTACACCTAGTTGCCCGTTCAGATAATCACCTTCAATAAATCCTCCTAATGATTCAACCCTCTTCCTTTCATTTATACAGCACGGCCTGTGATCTTTGGACATCACCAAAGCCATACCATGTCGTGAAAGAACTGCTCGACTATCTCCGGCATTTGCTACAAGTAAAGATCTGACCAAAATGTTATWTTTTTCAACACTCAACAAACAGAGAGAAGTACAACCAAAATTGAAGGCAATAAACATGAAACAATAACAACACAATATGTACATCATCAAGCATGGTTTGGCAGGCMTAGGAAGGTCACAATGTGCATGAACTCATTTCTCTTCGTGCGAGATGGTTTGTGACAACTTGCTAGTAATTGTTATGGATATGGAAAAGAGTAAGTAGCACATTTTAGCGGCAAACCCAATCTGTGTGATTATTTTTAGCTTGCAAAATATTCATATCAAATCATATGCATCCCACCACAAGTCTGGCATTTCTAGCTTGTCAACAAGAGGAGGAATTTTTTATCCTAAGTTAATCATGATGATGGAAATCTGAGAGACGAGCTAAAATAACCTACCTCCCAAAAATCATTGCAGTGAGAGCAGTAGTTCCCGAGGAAAAGGAAGACCCAACATTGCACGACTTTGCAAATGCATTATCAGTCTTTACGAATGACCTTGTGACCACTTTCTCAAGCTCTATAGGAAAATCAGCATCTTCAACTATGACCCTTGGGAGATGATCGCGGACAAATTGAGCAGCAGCTTCTCCTCCATGACCATCAAACACCTGTTCAATCAACTGTCTCATTAGACACTACTGATTACTGAGTGCCGGACGCTACTGATTACTGAGTGTGCATAATGCATTGCACAAGCATAACCCAATAGTAATCCTATACCACACACCATTCCAACTTTTCAAATGTTTGTCTGATAAGCATAAAAGCCATAAATATAGGAATTAAGACTTCCTGAACATTACTCGATTGAATAATTTCACAAGAAGATTTCCTTGCTCTTAATCCGGTGCATTTTCAAAACTGAAGCATAGATGTTTTGTAAGATAAATTAGGGAACTTACCCCATAAAAAGATACAGCCTCTTCATCAACTATTTTGCAGCCAACATCCTTGGCTAAATCATCTATACATACATGTGTATCCTCCATGTAATCGCGTCCTCCAATATCAGACCACTCTCCTGATCGAAGCATTGGAAAGAAGTCCATTTGCAGATTTGTATTTGCATCCAATGTGACAGTTGTTTCTTCACATATGCTTCCTAACTGTAAGAACATAAATTTGCGAAATTCGACATTAGCACATCAAAGAGAGCTTTGCCACATCTAAATTGACTTTCCTTGACCAAATTACAGCAGGATTTGCTATAGCAGATTTGCACTAACTAACTCACAATGGCTACTAAAAGCAATATATAAAGATCTAACATGGCCATCATATATTCATATAAACTCATCAATAATCACATCCTACAATTTACGACAACGAAATCAAGAGCAAACATTTCACAATGATCATCACTCAGTATTAAGTTCAAACATCCCCTGCAAGTCAATGAACAGTTTTAGACCAAGTTCAACTATGTTTAGGAACAACAAGAATATTGTTTCAACTTCCAAATGTTCAAACTAAATCATGAACATTAGAACCAAAAACAGAACAAATTCATGTAAAACATGCCATCCAATTTCAGGATAAATTAAATAATAATTCAATTTCAACAACCCAAATTGACAGCAAAAAATCATGAACAAACAGCAAGCCATACCAATTTGGTGGGTTTCCAAAAAGGGGAAAACAGAAAAATTAAGACCCACCAATAATTGATGCTTACCTTTAAAAAGAAGCAAACTTTCCATTCATGTTAAGAAAAACAAGTTGAATTTCAAACCTCAATACTACCATGATCAGATTGATCACCAATGCAAGTCACCTCACATCCAAATCAAACCATATTCCATGATATAAAGCAAGAAATCAAACACCCAACAAAAGAAAAATAAATAAAAACAGAGAGGAAAGGGAATTGATTCTCACAGGAGCAGAATTAGAGTTGGGGGTAGTTGAATCCTCCATTCGAGAAAGCAAGAAATTGTCAGAATTTGAATTGAGTTGATTGTTATCAGAAAGATTTGAGCTTTTTTGCAAATTATCATCAGTTGACTCGAAGTCTTGCACACACATTATAGTATATATATAAATATATATATATAATGCAAAGAATGGAAGAGTGTAAGTTTTGGTACAGCTGCTCTTTTGCAAGTTGTGCTGTGTGTGTTTTGAGCTGATAAAGCAATGGACCTAGAACACTTGCAGATTAGCTAGCTAGCCTCATAAGAGGGGATGAGAGAGAAAGAATATGTTTTGGGGGTAGCTCAGCAAAGAAGATTCTTAGCATATAAAGGGAGGATCTTTTTCTAATTTTCCAAATAAAAGAGAGAAAACTGAAAAATGATGTCAAAGGGATACAAAGTTAGGTGGGTAAGTTGTTTTTCAGACAAGAGGAGAGTTTGAGTTTCTGTATTGTGTATTTGTGTGTGTATTCTGTATTGTGACTTTCTGAGGAGAGTTGAGGATTTAGCTTTTTATTTCCAGATTTTTCTTTTGGATATTGGTAATTGGTGGTTGGTATTTGTTTTGGAAACACACTTTCATGAATTCAGTCTAAGATAATTACTTATGAGTACTACTTTTGTGCGATCCTAGTAAAATATCACCATTGAGTGACAATTATGCTTTTGTAAGCACGAATAAATTAAAGTTAGCGATTTCGGTCATGTAAAATCTCAACTACAGAGTATCTCAAGTCCTATATATGTTATTTAAGCAATTTATGTGGAAGAAATAGTCCTATACTTATTAAGTTATTGCTTAATTAAGATTAATAATACAATAATAAGGAAAAGTAATTGGTTTACACTAATAAAGTTAACAATTTCGTTCATGTAAATTTCCAATTATCTCAAGTCCTAGTTATTTCTTTATTATTATTATTATTATTATTATTATTATTATTATTATTATTATTATTATTATTATTATTAATGAAAATAGTTATCTTAATCAAGTTATACTACTAGGACAAAGTAATAAAAATCATTATTAATTCTAAATTGATCGTAATATTGTGTTATCAACAACAAATTGACTATAATAACAAATTGACTTTTCTTTTCCTAAAAAATAATAATAAAATGTGGACCATAATTTCTTTTTTAGGTGTAATTAGTGGCCTATAATTGAACACATCTTGATACCCTAATTATAAAATTAATAGAATATTGTCTTCAATGTGTTTGTCGAATTGTCGGTCACCCCTCTCATTGAATATCCATTGAATAATTACAAGTTGCTCTATCAAAAAAAGGAAAAAAATTATGTTCAAGTTGATGATGAGTGTAATAAAATTACCCATCACTTTCCTTTTGATTTTCTCTTGAAACTTCTCGTGTTTTTAATATATGATTACTTACTATTAGTTTGGCAACATGAATTTGTTCTTCTATTCTTTTGGATATAGTCTTTCTTTCTTTTTATTCTTGATTTCACTATTTATTATTTTATTTTGGGTTATGTTTTATGTAATCTTTATTCTTTAGAGGCTATCTTTAAAGCATTACATACATTATCAAAAATTAAATTAATTTAAAAATTGTTGAAAAAGATGTGTATAAGAGACAGCTATTAGTTTGGCAACATGAATTTGTTCTTCTATTCTTTTGGATATAGTCTTTCTTTCTTTTTATTCTTGATTTCACTATTTATTATTTTATTTTGGGTTATGTTTTATGTAATCTTTATTCTTTAGAGGCTATCTTTAAAGCATTACATACATTATCAAAAATTAAATTAATTTAAAAATTGTTGAAAAATTCACACGTCAATCGATGAAATTAATAGAATTACTTATTCAGTTATTTGTGTCAAATATTTTCGATCTAATTTACAGTAATTTAATTTCTTGAATATATAACCTAAGGTTATTTTTAACATTTTTTCGTTTAATTTATAGCGTGAATTTTGGATAAACAAGCAAGCTTCTTGATGTTCACACAATAGGTTGTGTTAGCACCTAATTTGATAGTATTTAGAGACTAAATTAAAAGTCTTTTTATAAATATATTTTTAATACAAAGTAGCTGGAGAAAAGGATGGTGATAATTTATACTAATTGAATGAGTCAATAAAAACATGTTGAAGTAGATGTAAAATGTAATTAGAAATTTAAGACCATCTTTTAATAAATTAAATGATGTAGATATGATAATTATTAATTAATATTGTATAGGAGTAGAGAATTAGTTAGGCATGAGAAAAGCGTGGTTTTGGTTAGTGTAGAACAGATCATTATGGCATTATGCTTCAACCACAAGCTAGACATGACATTAACAATAGTCAATAGGGCGGRTTACCCACGATAGTACTCTACCTTAAGTAAGGTTTTTCTAATAACTACTGTTTACTTTTCAAACCAATTTACTTTTCATAACAATTTCATATTGTAAGAAAGGGATATTTGTTGTCCATTTCAATAGATGAGATTTTGTCAAAAAAGATACAAGTCACATACATATATAATTCATTACTACTCCGTACTTCAATTCAACCAAATCTGAAATCAAAATGACAACTTGAGTAGTATACTAGTATCATAGTATGTAGTAACGGATGTAAGATTTGATTAAACTACCCGAGGCTTAAATTCACTCCCCTATCGCCTCATAGGTGGAGTTATCTAATTGAAAGTTACGTTATCATATATGCATCTTGCTTTAGTTATCCAAGATAAAAGTTGCAACATATGAAATATGATTAGTATTGACTTTTGGATAGTAACCCTAATATCATTTATTTTCATGGGATACCAAGCTAAAAAAAATTAAATAGGGTTTAAGAGACTGGCCGAAGTCTAAACTCGTGTCATATTGCATTAATGGAAAAATTGACATATAATACAATTTAAATGTTTCGATTTTTAAAAAAACACATATGATTTAGTGTTAAATGCATCGGGTATATGAAAACCCGTAGCATTAGTATAAGAAAATTCTTGGTGACTTTCAAAATCCGTATATATATCAGCTCCATCATAAAAATAAAACACTAATCAAACAAACAAAAACTTGAAAAAATTTCCCATCACTAATCAACATACACCTTAGTCATTACTCATTAGTTTAGTGCATGAGTTAAATCGATATTGATTACTCTCACTGTAACTGTAACAGATTARGAACTGTAACATATTAAGATATCAGTATTGGATTAGGGGATGTTAATTAAGAAATAAACATGTGAAAATTAAAAGAAATATGATGTATGAGATGAGAAAAAATATCTAGAAAAGATCTGGTTAGTACTTCAATTTTCATAAGCAAAATGAAAAGAGTATGTTGAAGAAATTCAGAAATGGACAACATTATTAATTGACGAAGGCAGTTTCGATCCAAAAACAGACCACTTTCAATGAAAAGTAGCACTCGCGGAAGCGCCTTTTTTAAAAAAAAAAAATGTAATTCCTTAACATTAATCAATCATCAATCAATAATTAAGAGCCCACATTTGTTGAAAATGAGTTCATCAATTGAATTTGTTTGTCTCTCTATATAAAGACAATTTACCATATCACCCATGTCATCATTATTTCCTCTTCACATTCATTGTTTCTGCTGTCAACTTTCCCTCGTTTGCCTCTCATGCCTAGAGAGAATTTCAGTTAATCAATTCAGTTATGTTCAAAAACCACACATTTCAGGCGATTAGTTTTCCTTAGCTTGAATTGTTCAGTTATAACTTTACGGGTATACAATTTCAAACCAAACACAGTTGCTTTTTCAATCCAGTTCAGTTAGTTGCAGTTGTTTTCGATTCAACCATACGGTTTTAGTTCATCAGTTCATGTAATTGTTATATCAATTTTTAGTTAAACAATTTTTTTCAGTTGAATTCAGTTGCATTCAATTTATTATTTTAAGCATAATGTTTTGGGGTGAGTACATATTAATTACAAAACCATATGTTTCGGTTCAACACGTTAATTGTGTAACTATCAGTTTATTTTTACAAACTGCTTCCATTGAATTTAGTTTCGCACTTTTAACCATTACAATTTTAATGATTAAGTTGTATACTATTTCTAAATTATTATAACACTTTTGTTAGGTGTGTCAGTTTTTTTATTTATATTCGTATTAGATCAATATATAAAAGGATGAGAATCAAGTGAATAATTATAGTTCAATATAAGTATAATTACACATACAAGTTGGTATGATCAACGTCCAATACAATCGTAACGTATTAGATCAAATTTTATTCGTATTTGATCAAACTATTAATACATAAAACCTATATACTCCGTATAAGTATATATTACGAAGTAGATCAATACTACCTCCGGTTTTTTTTAGATGTCCCACTTAGATTTTGTGGTTTTGAGGCAAAATATTGGTGTAAGTGATTAGGTGATAGATGGGTAAATTAATAAAGTAGTGGACTCATATATAGATGAGAGAGGTAAAGAGAAAGAGGTTGTGGACCCCAAAAAAGTTAAAGTAAGTGGAGATTATATGATAAATTATTGTGGTCCTTATATCTTGAAAGAAGAAAAAAAATCAAAGTAAGACACTAATTTTCAAATTCCTAAAATAGAAACTGTGACATCTAATAAAAACGGAGGAAGTATATCAACTGATGATGCTAAAAGTTGAATAAACAATAGTCCGCCAGTCCGGTATAAGTATAACTATACAAGTTGATATGATAACATCAGTACAAATTGCCATTAGCCTAATCTAACTAATGAAACTAATAACATTGTACACGAATCGATCTAATTTATAAGAAACTAAATAAGATTGTTATACGGAGTATATTGTATTAAATCAAATCATTAATAATTTAAAACAATATACGTATGGAACTATGATTATAATGAAAATCGTCAGACATGGTTTTAGCCACAAACTATCAATGTAACCTACACCTTGAGACATGGTTTATACGATCTTAAGACAAAGTTGCGAAAAACAATATGCACTTATTGTAATTGTACAATAATTGTAAAATTCTTAACACTCTTCAAATCTAATCCTTGTAGGAAGTCCACCATATCAGGAACCCTTTACCTTTGATTTCTATTTCATTGGCCCTATATCCTTTGCCATTTTACTTATTTGTGTTAAAGTTTCACACTAACCATTTATCACAAATTAAGAATCCCACATCGACTAGAAGTAAAGGAGAAAGGGTCAGTTACAGTTATAAAAACAACCATTTACCTTTGATTTCTATTCATGCCTTATGTCATTTGCCATTTTACTCTGTATTGAACTTGAATCATGGGCTGAGTGTAAAGTCTTCTTTTTTAATACTTTTAAAACATATGTACTGTGGAAGTTAATCTATAATGTATAGACTTAGGAATAATAGCTGGTAGAAATGTTGGATAATTTTAGTATTGCTTGTTATGTTGTCCTTATTGCCAAAAAAACAACTACGATAGTAGATGTTTCTTTACTTATTTCGGTAGAGTTAAAGTATGAGGTAAAATAAGAGATGTACCAATAGAAGAAGAGTAAGTTCCCACATCGAAAAAATGAAAAATGCATTGGTTTATAAGACTTATAAAAAGAGGGTAAGTTTTGAAGCCTTTTATTGTTTGTTGGCTTTGAAATTAGCCTACTTTTTATTTAAATATGGGATAGTTGTCCCATTATTATTTTTATTATTTATAAAATAAAATATAAAATGACAGTTTATATTGTTGATCTGATTTGAGCTCATTTAATAGTGAGTCAAAATAAGCTTTTTAGCTGAGCTCGAGCTTACAAAAGTTAATGAACTCCAGCTCGAGCTCATTTACAAAAATTTATTAGTCATTTTTTATTAATATACTTACAATATATTACGAAGTATATGAAATACGAAGTATATGTTAGGTTTAATGACACAAATTAGTAATTACTTTCCTAAAATTAAGAGCATTAATATTATCATCAAATTAGTATTATTGTCTCTTTGAATTACAATTTATCATATCAAATCAATTTCATTAGTATGAAATTATTAAGTATAAACCAAATTTTAATTCAGTTTAAAACAGTTCAATGTTCAATTACAGTTCAGTTCAGTTTAAATCAGTTTCTTGATTTTCATTAATTTCAATTCAGTTACAGTTCAGTTTGGTTTCTTAATATCAGTTTATTTCATTTTAGTTTGGTTTCGGTTTCGGTTTCAGTTTCAGTTACATGCATGCAGTCACAATTGATTGAAAGACTTAATTCAGTTAATTTTCATTTGTGTTCATTTCAGTTCAGTTAGTTCAGTTCATATAACCAAATGCAGTTAAACCAACAGTTTTAATCAAGTCCCCGCTCTACTCATGCCTTTTTGCACCCGTGTAATTTAGGTAAAAGCTAACTCACGTTTTTTTTACCATGAAGCACTTGTATTAAAAATAAAAATATTAAGTATGATAAGTAATTCAAAATTAATACTCCTCCGTTTTTTTAGATGTTTCATACTATTTGTTGAACGGTTTTAAGAATATGATTGAGTTGAATAAAATAGCTGAGTAAAGTTGGGTTTAAAAGTTGAATAAGTTAGGTAAAAGATTAAATGTGTTGAATGAAATTTTATAGGAAATAGTAATTTGGGTGAATAGATTGGGTAAATAATGAAAGTTGACTTTAGAAATGAGTAATTTATTAAAGTTAGAATTAAATAAAGTAAGTAAGGAAGGAAAAAAGTTATTTTTAGATTGTTTGGAACATCTATTTGAAAACGATCCAAAGAGAAAAGTGGAACATCTAAAAAAACGAAAGGAGTATCATTTTAGAAAATATATTTAGTTATTCTGTTACACCTTGGGTCCATTATCGAGATTGTAATGGTGCACATGAATTAAGAAAGGAAGAGAAATAAGAGAGTGCAACCCAAAATTGATATTATATATAAAAAGAAAAAAAAAATATATTGATTAAAAAAGAAAAAGTGAAAGTGAACCCACATGCAAGTGAAATTACGTTATGTTATATATTATAAAAGATTAATAGGTATTTTTTTACGGAATCATTTATCATAAAAAGAAATGATGCAAGTATTTGCAACTTCCTAAATAGGAAAAGGATGCAAGTAAAAAAAAACGGAAGAAGTATGCGATATATTTCATATCAATAGGATATGATAGAAGTATTGATAGTAACTTGTTAAGATATTCTATCGTGGAAAAAATTATTGTCCTATATTAAATTATCTTAGACTTATAAATACATAAAAATTAATGAATAATGCAAACAGATAATTTATCTGGAGGACACAATCTTGAAACATAAAAAAGTTAAATCAGGGAGATTGATTTCTTGTTTTGTTTTGTGTTTCGTCATTTCGTGCATGTTGTTGTTGTTGTCGTCGTCGTCTCATTACCTCACTAACATGCAAAAGCAAGTGACCAAGTGTCACAGCTTAAAATGGATGTTTTACCAACTTGATGTGAATATGTGATGAGGCGCTTACTCCCCATTAAATCAAAAGTTCAAACACACTTGCTTACCCATATATTACACACACACGAAAATGGGGAAAAAAGAGGGTCAAAAGGTACTCCCTCTATTCTATTTGATAGAGGGTCAAATTTGCAACCAAGTGCAAAGATGCAAAAGCATGAAACTAAATACAATATGTTGCCACTTATAAAATATCAACTCAATGGCCCCTTTTCAGTTTCAACCATGGGGGAAGGAACACAATTAACTTCTGTTTAATGGCTTAGTGGATCATGTAAATGTGAATTATTCATCAGAAATTTTACTTGCATCCCGTGCACAATAATTATTGTACACTAATTATATGACGACGTTTTTAATTACTATCAATTTAATTTAATTAATGACATTAATAATATTAATTTTTAATTGTTTTTGACGTATAATAACCCTTCTATTATTACATATATAGTCATTTTCAAAACAAATTTAGTGACCTTTGGTATATAATAAGTCAATAACTAGAGCTGGACATTGGGTTAGACCAGCACGAGCTAAGCACGGCCCAACATGAGACCCTTGTTGGCACGGCACGACACAATATTTTAAAGTTGGCATGAGTCCGACACAAGCACATGGACCGCACCCGCACGTGAGCACACTTTTTAGAGCAACGCCTATAGTGTACAACCCTCCCTCATATGCTACATATAACCTCCCTCATGTGATAATGTAGTGGGCGGCAAAAATCAAGGAATTTTTTTTTTTTTAAAAATAGATAAATATAGATAATATGATTAAAAAAACAAAACAAAAACATTATGTGAAAGATTAATGGGGGTTGTATATTATTAGATAGGGGGGATGAGGGCCTATTTACTTAAACTGAACAAAACTGAACTGAACTGAACTGAACTGAACTGAACTGAACTGAACTGAATTTTTTAAAACTGAACTGACTGAACTGAACTGAACTGAACTGAATTGAACTGAACTGAACTGAACTGAACTGAACTGAACTGAACTGAACTAAACTGAATAAATAGGAAGATTAAGTTTGGATTTAAATTCCAAAACTGAACTGAACTGAATGAACTGAACTGAACTGAACTAAAACTGAACTGAATCTGAACTGAACTGAACTGAATTTTTTGAAAAAACTGAACTGAACTGAACTGAACTGAAACTGAACTGAACTGAACAAAACTGAAATTAAGTTAGTAAACAGGCCCTGAATAGAATAATTTGTCTCTTTAGAGAGAAAAGTATAAAATATAAAGGATTATAAGTAAGGCACGTGGACTGACACGGCACGACAAGTGGGTTGCGCTTGACATGAGGCTTATTTTTAGGAACTTGACACGGCACGATGTTACACTTGACCCGTACGTGCATGAGGCTCGCAGGCTTGGCACATGGACCGTCCCGACACAACCTATGACCACCTTTAACAATTAGTGTACAACGGATATATTCATAATTTATGCTCCCTTCATTACACTTTATTTGAAACAATATTTTACCCCTCATAAATAATGATAATTTATATCGGTACTAATAGTTGGTATAATTCATAAAGAGAAATAGATGCCTTTGACCACTAACCTAAAAAATTTCTTGAATTTATTCATTATAGGCTTATAGCCATGTAGACAATGGAAAATAGACTTAAGGTTGTTGATGGAAAATTGGAAAGTAGACTAAAATGGTAAAATCAAATTGCTTGGGTGGTCAATAAAGCTATAATACATGCAACATATCGTATAACTATATACTATATACTATATACTATACATCACACATTCACACCACTGCCTTGCCCAACTCTGCACTCTACTTTCTAGTGTAGGATGACTAGATATTGCTACTCAATGTACTCATGCTTGCTTTTATTTCATACTCAACAATAAGATTTCATTGAATCTTCTTTTTTGAAGGGAAGATTTCATTGAATCTTTGTTCAATCATTTTTGCTTATTGACCTCGTATGCTAAGGAATTGAAGTGTAAGGGAGGAAACGAAATAAGAACAGAAAAAGGGCAGTTTAAAGAAATATTACAGAGACCAAACTCGGAAAATAAGTATCCTTAGATAGAACTCAAATCGAGTCACGAGAGACTAAACACAAAAAAAAATTAATAACATACATCTTATCTAAAGAGGTAAGGCAACATGATGTATGTCATGTAGCCTCAATTAGTCAAATTCATGCACACTGATTGAAAGTGGCCCTTGTCAAGTTCACTAATTCAAGTAGTTCATATACCATCAAGGCACACTTGTCTCAAGATTTTACAACTTGTTCGATTCAGCTTTTGAATTCATTTCCTTGTCGAATCCATCAGTTTAAGTAGGTATAATCAAATTCAATTGAAAGGAACCTTTAATTTGTACAAAAACGGCGATTTTTATCACTGAGCTGTAGTTGATTATCACAGATGGTACAATAGCAGCTGTACAAGCAGGGAAAACAGCTATTGAAATGAAATGAAGTTTAACTTCAACAGCATCGCTACAATTATATGTCGCGTTCATCAACCAGAACAGTAAGGATAACATGGGAAATGAATGCTGAATAGATGCATGATATTGCCAAAACATATTGTAAATACCAAGACATAATTYAACAAAAAGATGTTTAAGCTAAATTTTATCAAGCTGATTAACAAAGAAACACAGTATTTTAGTAGTCTTGAACACACTATTGAGTATCAAAATTCCAGGGTTCGCCAAACATTGCCCCTATAAACGCCTCCAGAACATAGATCCTAGCTACATCACAATATCTATCCAAAAAGCTCCTTACATTGCTGTGAAAGCCTTCTTTCCACCGGAAGCAGCTCCAGCAGGGATCACCTTCAACACATTGAACCTCACTGTCTTTGAGATAGGCCTGTTGCATAATAAAATAATTTCAAAAAATCAAATACTCTGAATAGAAACTCGTATGCAGATATCCAGGTCAAAATTGATAAAGAGAAAACGCTAAAATACTGACCTGCATTGACCGATGATAACATGGTCTCCCTCCTTAACACGGAAACAAGGAGATACATGAGCTGGGATGTTAGAGTGCCTTTTTTCGTACCTGAAGGCAGCAAACAATTTCAATAAATTAGATTAGAACACTAAACAATAATAACATGCATCACAGACCCATGGGACATGGGAGCAGCAGGCAGCTTAAACTTGCCTTTGGTATTTCTTGATGTAATGAAGGTAGTTTCGGCGAACAATAATGGTTCTCTGCATCTTAGCACTGTGGCAAGTACCAGCTAGAATACGACCCCTGATTGAAACATTTCCAGTAAAGGGGCATTTCTTGTCAATGTATGTTCCTGCCATCAAACAACATTATGCCTGTTAAGTTGACGGCTTGACGTAATTGCAAAATCCAAATCATATAATTCACATGATCTAGTGCAATGTGACAATTAATATAAAGAAACAATCATTAAAAAAGCAAACATTAGCATCTATTTCAATGTTACTCTGACCCTCATTTTAGCAAATCCTGTGTCATATCTTTTCATGTCAGACACGATGACACATTGACACTTGGATCCTCCATTTTTCAACTAAAAACTTGACCTTTGTCTACAAAATGGACAAGACCAATACTTCAACACCCGTACCAAGCAAACATTCAAGACACTTGATCCGTGTCAATGTAACATAGGGATTCATAATTCAGTATAAGCAAAATGTTGAACACGCACCAGATGTAGAAAGACATAAGATTAAAAAAAAAAATAAGGCGTGAGAGGATTAAAAAATTGAAATAAAGGTAGAATAGAAAACCCTGTCCTATATTTGTAAAAACAGACCATTGGTAAAATAGTCAAAGTCGAGAACAACTTCAAATGAAAGATGTTATAATTCTTTTAAGTTTGACTCCAATGTAGAAAAACACATCAGCTGTTTGCCTGTTAAGAAACGAGGGCTCACGCTTTCAAGTACAACTACACTTGCAAGTGAGGACTCAAGAGTGTCAGGTGGACAAGTAACGATATCCAGTCCCAATTCTGCAAGTCAAAAGGTCATTAGGTTTTACTTTTGACCAAAAATAAAAGAAAAACCATCATGTTCCATCCCTAGATGCATTTTTTGAGATTCATAAAAATAATTAGACACCAAAAATATTTTCCTATTATTTGAATTCCAGAATCAGCTCCAAACAAATTTTCTGTACCATCAAAACTTTTTTCCTTTTGTGCACATTGAAAATATTTTCCTATCATTTGAATTCCACAATCAGCTCCAAACAAATTTAATATCCAACAAACCTTTTTTTTCCTTTTGTGCACTCCGAAAATATATTTTCCTATCATTTGAATTCCAGAATCAGCTCCAAACAAATTTGCTATACCATCAAACCTTTTTTTCCCTCTTGTGCACACCGAAAATATTTTTCCTATCATTTGAATTCCAGAATCAGCTCCAAACAATTGCTATATACTTTTTTCCCTTTTGTGCACACCGAAAATATTTTCCTATCATTTGAATTCCAGAATCAGCTCCAAACAAATTTGCTATATAATCAAACCTTTTTCCCACTTGAGCACTATATACTAGATCACATGTGCTGATGGTATAACAAAACCTCATGCCCAATAAATTAAGCTCAGCACTCCAAATTCACAAGATGAATACCTCTCATCAATCGCTATCCTACTGGGAGCATAAACTACTTATACGCTCCAAATTGCTTACAATACTGACATTACAACAAAATTCAAGCTATGAAATACAGAAATATCCTCCTTTTGATACATCATCAGTATTCATGACTAAGAGAATCTTTAACCCCATAGCCTAATTAGGTTCAGTATATCCCTCACTATAGAACATTTACAGTTACACATTACTACCTCACAATTGTAAGTATTTAGTTTTTCAGTTACACATTACTACCGCACAATGCACGCTCAAAAGCAAGCCTTCGACCGCCTTCCAAGTGCTTAGATTAAACTAATCCCAATGCCTCAAACACAATCAACTAATCACATAAACCCAAAAATTGTAGAAACCTCATCACAAAAATGAGGGGTACAGAGTAAACCAGCATCGCAACCCAATACACCCGGCTAAACTACATGGTCTTTCAGTCATATTTGGAAGATTACTCTTTGAAATTTCAACGCAAGAGATTGCACGGTACACTATGATTTAGAACTTTTGCTTCTCAATAACATCTCGCAAAACAGTTGGTCAGTTCCTAATTGCAAAGAAATTTCATTTCTATTGATCTAATCATATATCACCCATTTTCCAAAATTAACAAATATAATCAAAAGCATAAAACTTCAAAAATATTATTAATTTAGAAAGGAGTTGAATAACGAACCTTCAATGGCATCACGGGGAGTCTTAAATCCCAAACCAATGCTCTTCCAAAAGCGATTCCCGCCTTTCCCTGGCCTCTTTCCTTTTCCTGTCTTCTTCGAGCTGCATTTTATAAATTTATTTCAATTAACCATTAAATTCGCATTGCATTTCCAATCCAAAACAAATTAAATTAAATTAAATTAAAAAACAAACCTCAGGAAAACCTTAGGCTGCTTCAAGAAGGCCTTCTCAGTCTACAAAATCAAAAACAAAATGAGATGTGAAAATTAGTAAAGTGATTTAAAAGAGAATTAAATAAAAACGACATGAAAATGGAAGCAATGAGTTTGAATGAAAACCTGTTCTGCCATGATTGAGTGATTGTAAGATGAGATTCGAAGGAAGAAGTGGAGGCGCCGTTGTTAGGAGAGAGATTGAGAAAGAGAGAGGAGAAGAAGAAGCAGCAGCAGCTTAAACCCTAGTTATGTATGTTCGTATGTTTGCTTCATCTTTTTAATGAGTGTGCTCGTATTGGGCCTATACTTTTGGACCCCAATTGTTTTCGCTCTTGGGCCTATTCTTTTTCACCCGGAATTTGATTTCATTTTATTTTAAAGTGTTATTTTTTATTTTATTTTTGTGAATCGTGATTTTTACAACCAAAAAAAACATATTTCTCCTCTTTAAAATTTAATTTTATATAATCTCGTTGATTTTTAATGTTATATGCATTTATTATTTTATTGTGAAAAAAAATAGGAATAATGTATTGTTTTATAATGTAAGTGGGGTCAAAAAATAAAGAAAGATATTAAATTATAAACTACTCTCTCGTCTCCTTAGGGTTTTCGAGTGGAGGTCTTTTCTACCTTCTTCGTCTCGAAGTAAGGGCCTGATTTATTTCTGTCTTCATACCACGGTTGCTGTGGGTTTCTTTTTCGTGTATTTTTTGCCCTACATCGATGGAAAACCTAGAGGAAAAACTGAAAACACTTGCGATGACGGAGGAAGAGGATGAAGTTGCCGTTTGCGAGGATGATGAGGAGGTTGAACTTCTTAAGGAGCAACTCCAATTATGCTTGGTGGGTAAGGTAATTACGCACAATTCTTTCAGTGTTGACTCGCTTAATAATACTCTAAAGATTGCTTGGCGTTTGGGGAAGGGTATGCTTATGCGTGAAATTGATAAGAATTTATTCACGTTCCAATTCTTTTCTATGCTTGATAAACTGAAAGTCCTTGATGGGGGGCCTTGGTCTTTTCATGGTGCACCATTGATACTTCAACCCATTAATGATGGTGTACAGCCATCGGAGTTGTCTTTTGATACCATGAAGTTTTGGGTTAGGGCTTGGGATGTCCCTTTATCTAAACGGACCTCATCCATGGCT
The DNA here is from genome assembly GCA_008642245.1 of Bassia scoparia. Lineage (NCBI taxonomy): Eukaryota > Viridiplantae > Streptophyta > Magnoliopsida > Caryophyllales > Amaranthaceae > Bassia > Bassia scoparia. The sequence goes on along the minus strand of SNQN01003914.1, from coordinate 16,837 downwards.
AAGTCTTTGGCTATGAGCATGGGGGTCTTTCTTGAGTTTGATGACTCAAATCCTATGGGATGGATGAAATTTTTAAGGTTTCGGGTGGAGCTAAATATTCACAAACCTCTGAAACGATGGACCAAAATTGCTACTTCCAATGGAAATAAAGTGGTTAAATTCACTTTTGAACGTCTGATGGATATCTACCATGCTTGTGGATGTCTAGGACATGTTTTGCAACACTGCCCTAAATATAATGATGATAGTCCTCTATCCGAATTACCCTATGGCTCGTGGCTGAAATCCTCCCCTCCTTAAAGGTAGATTTCAGGATGCTAAACTTGAGGAGGAAACACGTAAATGTTCTGCATTGAAGGAGTCGATTCGAGCCACCAAAGCAAGGTTACATTTGGATTTTGATACATCTTGTAGTCACAACAGCCCTTCTGCTACAGATACCAATGTGAGGGTTTCTAATGATGAAGTGCAGGAGGAGATTTTGGGTGGTAATGGAGGCAGATTCTCAAAGAGGGGTCGTATGGATGTGCCTGTTAGTACTGCTGATGGGGGTTTTGGTGGCTTTAGGGGTACGGATAGTATGTCGAAACCAACTGGGAGTGGTGAAGTTAGTAGGGAGAATGTCTCGAGTGAGGACCTTATGCATATTGATGGTGCGGGCAACCACAATGCCCTCCAGTTCCAATGAAAATTCTTTCGTGGAATTGTCAGGGTTTGGGGAATCCCAAGGCTGTTAAAGCACTTCGTCGAGTGGTGCTTTTAGAAAATCCCCAAATGGTGTTTCTTCAGGAGACTAAACAACATGTTTCRGAGTTGGATAAATTGCGTGTGTTGCTGCATGGTGTGGGTATGTTGGCTATTGGATGTCGTGGTGAAGAGAGGCATAGAAGTGGTGGTTTGTGCTTGATTTGGAGGGTTGACTGGGTGGTATCCTTGCAGTCCATGTTCTTTAATCATATTGACGTACATGTGGCTAGCTTGGATGGTGTTTCTTGGCGGTTCACTGGTATGTATGGACACCTAGAAGAGGAGAATAAAGAACAAACTTGTGACCTTCTTAAGGGCTGAGCTGCTGGCTACGAGGATCCTTGGCTGTGTAGGGGAGACTGAAATCTTATGTTGTGGTCTGATGATAAACATGGTGGAAGCCCCTTTGATTTTGGGTTAGCTGAAAAGTTTCGTGAAGCCGTGGATAGTTGTGGTTTGTATGAAATAAATTATGTTGGCCATTCCTATACTTGGTCTAATAATCAGGGTGGTGTTGACAATATCCAGGAACGTCGCGATAGGTTCTTAGCTAATCAAGTTTGGAAAGAGAAGTATGGCGGCTCTTTTGTTTCGCACTTGCCTAAGCGGCGTTCTGATCATGTTCCATTGCTGCTAAATATTAAGGGGGACATCAACAATCCGAGAGCCAAAAAGAAGAAAAAACTTTTCCGCTTTGAGCACRTGTGGCTTCATGAAGAGTCTTGCGAGGAGGTTGTCTTACATGCATGGGAGAATGAGGTTGATGTAGCTGTGAACTTGACTCGTACTTCTCTGAGCATGTCCTCGTGGAGTAGAAACCTTTTTAGGGATTTCCATAAGGAAATTAGAAATTGCACCCAACAAATGGAGGACCTAATGAAAAAACCCCAAACAGTGGACATTATTGAGAAAATGAAGACCATCGATATGAGATTGGATGAATTGGAGGCTCGCGAAGAGTTGTTTTGGAGACAAAGAAGTCGACAGGATTGGTGGAAAAACGGGGATAAAAACACAAGTTTCTTCCATGGCAAGGCTAAACAAAGGGTGGCCCGGAATAATATCATTGCAGTTAAGGATGATGCCGGGAACAATTATGAGGATGAGGATCACATTACTGCGGTTTTTGTTGACTATTTTGAGAACATTTTTAAGGGAGAGGCTATGGTTGAAATGGATCCTGTGTTGGACAAGGTTAGCTCTTTAATGACAGCAGAAATGTGTGACCTTTTGATGAAGCCGTACACTGGAGAGGAGGTCTTAGAAGCCCTAAAGCAAATGCACCCCACTAAGACACCTGGCCCTGATGGTATGTGCGCTTTTTTTTTTATCAAAAGTTTTGGATTAATATTGGTTCAGATATTATTGATAAGGTCTTGAGTATTCTAAACCATGGAGCTGAAATTGGCTCTATCAAACAGACTGACATTGTGCTTATTCCAAAGAAAAAAGTTTGTGAGTCTCCTGCTGATTATAGGCCAATTAGTTTATGCAATGTCTTGTATAAAATTGTCTCAAAGGTGCTTGCTAACCGTCTTAAAAGAGTCCTTCCGGTCTTAATTCATGAATCTCAAAGTGGTTTTGTGCTGGGACGATTAATCACAGATAATATTCTTGTTGCTTATGAGTGCTTCCATTATCTTCGGAAGTAGAGAACTGGAAAAGACGGTTTCTTGGGGCTGAAACTTGATATGAGCAAAGCTTATGATCGAGTTGAATGGTGCTTTTTGGAGCAAATGATGGGTAAATTGGGGCTTCCAATGTGTTTTATTAACTTGGTGATGAATTGTGTTCGTTCTACCTCTTTCTTCGTGCTGGTTAATGGCTAACCTTCTCGTAAATTCTATCCTACACGGGGTTTGCGACAAGGGGATCCTCTTTCTCCCTTCCTTTTTATTATTTGTGTTGAGGGATTATCGGATTTATTGTGAGACACAGAGGCAAAGAGGGAGATCCATGGCTTAAAGATTAGTAAGCGAGTCACACCTGTTTCACATCTTTTCTTCGCTGATGACAATTTGCATTTTATAAGGGCGAATGAGTGCGAAGTTGAAAATGTGATGGAAATCCTTTCGACCTATGAAGCGGCTTCGGGCCAGAAACTGAATATGAAAAAATCGGAAGTGTCGTTTAGCCGAAATGTGGACGTACAAACGCGGGATATTCTTCAGATGAAGCTTTCTTTTAAGGCAGTTGAGCGACATGATAAATATTTGGGCCTTCCTACATATGTGGGGAGTTCTAAGAAGATTGTTTTCCAAACAATTCAGGAGCGAGTTTTGAAGAAGCTGAGAGGGTGGAAAGAAGGGTGCCTATCACAAGCTGGGAGGGAGATTCTGTTTAAGACAGTTGTGCAGGCAATCCCGACCTATGTCATGTATTGTTTTATGCTTCCTGCAGGCATCCTTGATGAGATTGAAAGACTATGTCGCAACTTCTTTTGGGGCCAAAAAAAGGAGGAGAGGAAGATGTCTTGGGTGGGGTGGGAAAAGATGTGTGCTCCTAAAAGGTTGGGTGGTTTGGGCTTTTGGAAACTCCATGTTTTTAATAAAGCTATGCTTGCTAAGCAAGCTTGGAGAGTCCTTACATGCTCGGATTCTTTTGCGGCAAAGATTCTGAAACAAAAGTATTTCCCTCACTCTTCGTKTTTGGATTTCAAAGTAAACAATGTGGCGAGTTATACTTGGCGGTCTATATGCTCGGCTCGGGATTTGCTTAACAAAGGTGTGCGAAAAGTGGTTGGGAATGGTGATACTGTGGATATTTGGCGGGATCCCTAGGTCTCCAAGCTGCCAAATTTTAGGCCTTTTTCGCGTGATAGGGAGATGGATGGGGGGCCTGTTTTGGTACATGACTTAATCGCGGATGGAAGGTGGCAGATAGATCGTATACATGCTATATTTACTCCTTGGGAGGCTCAGGCTATCCTTTCAGAACCTATCTCGATGTATGCGTCTGTGGACTCATGGACCTGGGCTCATTCTAAGAATGGCGACTTCACTGTTCGTAGTGCGTACTTTGTTGAACTTGTTGCTAATAACACAAATGGTGCATGCTCGACTAATACCGTGTCGGAGAAAGCTTGGGAGCTTCTGTGGAAGGCTTGTGTTCCACTCAAAATTCGCAATTTTGGGTGGAGGATGTTGAATGGAGGGCTCCCGGTTATGGCAAAGCTTCGAAGTTGAGGTATGTTGGTAGATGAAACTTGTCTAGTTTGTGGTGAGGTCAGGGAGACGATTGCACATGCACTTTTCCAATGTGGAGATGCCCAGGCTGCTTGGCGTTTGTCTGTACTTCGTTTGGATACAACGGAGTTGGCGGGGGTGCAAATATGGGATTGGGTTGTCAGTTTGATGGCTCGTTATAAGGATGGTTTCTGGTGGGCCAATTTTTGGAGTGTGGCGTGGTAGGTGTGGTTGCGGAGGAATGCGTGGTGTTTCAATCGTACAAAGGTGCCCCCCGAAATGCTTTTAGTGAAGGCCTAGGGAATTGTGGGTGAGTATTTAAAGGCTACGAGTGTTGAGGTGATGACTAGAGGTGGTGCTCCTCCCTCTTCTGTACGTTGGCTGCCTCCCACTGCTGGTATTTTTAAACTTAATGATGATGCTGCAACGTTCACTGGAGGCATGGTGGGTGTTGGGGGTGTGGTTCGAGATGCGATTGGGGATGTACTTCTGGCCTCGTGTGAGCTCCTCGAAGGGGTATAGGATGTTGAAGTGCTAGAGGCCATGGCACTAAGGCACACRATGAGGTTAGCTTAGGAAGCTGGGTTGCGCAAGTTGCTGCTGGAGACAGATTGCGAGGCTTTGTTTCGTAAGCTTCCAGCTCGTTCTACTGTAAACTCGGCTTTGGGAGTTGTTATTCGGGACATTTATCATTTAGCTGCTTTGTGTAATTTTGTTTCTTTTTTCCTTTGTTAAGCGGGACGGGAATCGTGTAGCTCATAAACTTGCAAGGATGAGTTACGATTTTAAAACTTTACGGGTTTGGATTGAGGAAGTCCCGGATGAGGTTCTTTCTATTGTACTTGCGGATATAACTTAATAATATTCCCCGTCTTCTCGTCAAAAAGAAATAAAATAAAATAAAGAAAGATGGGGTTAAAAAGTAAAAATAGATGTCTGTAAAAAAGTATTCCTTTTAGGGTTTTTTCTCTCTAGAGATATTACCGTCATCCCTGGAATCTTCATAATATTTGGTGTCAACAATTTGAGAGAATATTTTGAATTATTTCAATGTGAGATATTGTTATATAGATTCTTGTTTAATTTGTCTTAAAAAGTTCTATAAGGATATCTAATTTTCATAAGTCTTTACTAATCCATAAAAAAATTCCCGTCTTTTCGCACTATCAATCAGAAGGATATCTAATTTTCATAAGTCTTTACTAATTTTCATAAGGATATCTAATTTTCATAAGTCTTTACTAATTTTCATTATCAATCAATCATCAATAACTATATACTAAAGCAGAAATCAGAAGTGTCACATAGCGTTATCTGGTTAAAAAAATTCCCGTCTTTTCGCACTATACTTAAAAAAATAAAAAAAATAATTATTTCAGTTCACATTTTAAAAAAACTCCAAGGGATTATTAATTTATACTACACTCCAACAATATTTGGCCGAAAATCACTTTTTATAAATTTTGGAAACTTTCTCTTTCTCCTCTCCACTTGGTGGCGCCATGGCAGGGGGAAAAGGGAAAGACCTAGAAAGCAATCAAATCAAAAGGTTAAGAATAAGAGACGCTTGTCAACTCCAGCGACTGTCTCCAGTAATAGGCAAAGCAACAAACACAATGTTACGTTAAGGAAATTATGCTTGAAACAATTTATGATCCAGAAATTTCTTCGGAGAAGAGTGAGGAGATCCTTACTCCTAAAGGTTCGTTGGAGGAATTGCAGCGAYAATCAACGGCGAAGAGGCAATTCTCTCAATGGCTATCAGTGCTGAAACAACCAACTAAAGCTGGGCCTTCTAAGGGGACTAATGGAGGTATGTCGAGAAACCTTCATCACGAAGTGCCTATTGTGAGTTTTGTTCCGTTTACTGGTAGTAATGCGAGTGAGAAAATTAGTGGCACTAATGTTGAAAATGGTAAAAATTTGATGAAATCGAAAATTGATTTACACGATGTGAAGGATGAACTAGAGTTCTGGAGTACCATTGTTAGATGCAATATATTAGGTGTCAACCCTCCGATTGCTTTTTTTATGGATTCAGTAGACGAATATGGGGAAGGAAACTGTGGATAAGATGACGCYAGTTGGTAAGGGATACTATCTTGTCCGATTCAAAGACCAATGAGGGTGTGATAAAACCTTGAAATCTCACTATAATTTTGATTCTAAGCCGATGCTTGTGACTCCATGGAATGCATCATTGGATTTGGAGGAGGTCAAATACCAAAGAATCCCGATTTGGATACAATTGCCTAAGTTGGGAGTGAGTTATTGGGATGAGAAGTGCTTAACAAAGCTGGTGCAACCAATTGGCATGCTTGTTAAGCTTGATCAAGCCGCCATTTCGAAGGACAGAATTGCTTATGCAAGAATTATGGTTGAGGTTGAAATTAACAGTGAACTACTTGATTCAATTACTTTTGATAATGAGCATGGTGATGAGACTAAGCAAAAAAAAATTATTTATGAGTGGAAGACTACATTGTGAGGCCTGTCAATTCGGATCAACAGTTCAGTTATGGTTGAACCCAAACAGTTCAGTTCAATACAGTTCAGTTCAGTTCAGTTTAACGACAAATCAGTTCAGTTCAGTTCAGTTCAGTTGATAACAGTTCAGTTCAATTCAGTTCGACCAAGTTCAGTTCAGTTAAGTTCAGTTTTGGACGGATTGAAACAGTTCAGTTTAGTACAGTTCAGTTCAATTCAGTTAAAACGAAGTTCAGTTCAGTTCAGTTCAGTTTTGGTTGGTATCGGTTCAGTTCAATTCAGTTAAAACGAAGTTCAGTTCAGTTCAGTTCAGTTTTTGGTTGTCGGTTCAGTTCAAATTCAGTTAAAACGGAAGTTTCAGTTCAGGTTCAATTTTTGGTTGGGGTATCGGGTTCAGTTCAATTCAGTTAAACGAAGTTTAGTTCAGTTCAGTTTTGGTTGGTATCAGTTTCAGTTCAATCAGTTAAGACGTTATTCAATTCAATCAAGTTCAGTTGGTCGTTTCGGTTCAGATCAATCGTTGCACATATATTTAGTTGTTTGGTTTCGGTTTGATCCGTTTTCGGTTTCAGTTCAATTCAGTAAGTTGAGATTCCTGTTCAATTCAGTTTTGCGAATTGATATTTAGTTTTAGTACAATTCAATAAACCATAATTCAGTTCAACTCATTCATTCGAATTTGTTTGAATTTCAATTGAGTTCAATTCTAGTTGGTTTGTTTTATGTGTTCGTTGAATTCAGATGAGTTGGAATGGGATTGGTTTCGGTTGGTGTAGTGATTTTCAAGTATAGCTCAATTATTGAACAAGATCAGATCAATTTGATATCGATGTCGGTTCAGTAAATTCAGTTGTTGAGATTTATTCAATTCAGTTTTGGATGGATTAGTTTTATTACAATTCTATAAACCTAAATCATTCACACAATTCAATATCGAATTTGGTTATATCGATTGAGTTCAAATCCGTTTGGTTGATTCGATTGAGCTCAATTCCGTTTGGTTTATTGTTTTATGTTGGTTCGGTTCAATTCAGTTGAGTTGGAATTGGGATTGATTCGAGTTTGGGTTGATAGCGTTTCAAGATAGCTCACTATTTAACCAAGATCCAGATAATTTGATTTATAGTTATTTAGTAAATATTGTTCCAATTTGGTCTAAAATAGCTTCGAGTTGGTTTACGATGTTGTCGATCATGAATTTGATAGACGATGAGAATTATAAAAGTGAAACCTCACATTAAGTTCTAATGGATGTCGTATAGTTGTGAGCCACATGACATCAAATTCGACTAACAAAATCAATCTAAGTTAAATTAATAGATTCAAAATCCACCATCAAAGTCAATTATAGATCATAATATGTTAAAACAATTCAACTCATCTAAGATCAATTAAGATAATTACATAAACAACAATAATATGTTATATATTAGATAATTACGTATTTCAACTTGATAAATCGATCATAATTAATATATCAATAAAATAACATGCTTATTATTTCATTTTGATAAATCAACTCATGAATTTTCAAGTTTATCTTTAGGTGTAATTTATAGACTTTTAAATTTCATTATAGAAATTATATAATATAAAATAAATAACATATAATATCGATTAATCAAATAAATAGTTGCATAATTTGAAATAAATATTTGCATAATTTTAGAAATACAAAAAGAAAACAAGTTTACCTTTGTTACTAAGAGTTTATTTGAAATCAACAAAGTCAATCAATTACCATATTATTTCACTACTACATAAAAAGGCTAAGGCAACGGTTTGGCAACGGTTAGGTTTAAAGCAACGGGTTTGGCAACGTTAGGTTTAAACAAGGTTTTGGCTACGGTTTGATTTATGCAACGGTTTTTGGCAACGGTTTTTTTAACCGTTGCCTTAGACACCTTTTAGCAACGGTTTATGGAGCTATGGCAACGGTTGTAATTAAAGTGTTGCCATAGATATTCAATCGTTGCCTTAGGTATAAAATAAACCCGCGTGTCATTGTTTAAATTGGGGGAGAGACCCGGATTCATATTCACTCGTCCAACACACTTTTCTCTCTTATCCTCACTCTTATCTCAGTCAAATTCATTCTCATATCTTACAAAATCTCACCCATACACTCAAATTACTTTTAAATCTCACAAAATTTCTTCTCTTCTTCGTTTTTAATCCCAAATTTTGGGTTTTATTACTCACGAAATTTAGGGTTTTGGGGGGTTTTTGAGTTCGAATTTTGGGATGTTTTTGGTTGAAATTTGGCGTAAGAACTAAGGAGGATTTCTGGGTTTTGGCTCGTATTTGGGCAATTTCTTCACATTAGAACTCGGGATTTCGAGTGGTGTTCATTTCCACTTGAAATTTTTGAGTTTTGGGTCGTTTGTTGCTCGTATTGGCGGAGGTTCTACTTCGCGCTCGTGAGTTCTTGGATTTTTCTGAGATTGAGCTTGGTTTGGGAGGTTTTAGGAGTGGTTTTACCCACTTCTTCGTGGTATTTCGATAAACCCTTAAGTTTTATTTTCAATTTTATTGTGTCATTGTGTTTACATTGGGGAAATTGAGCCTGAATTAGCATTATTATTGTGARATTGAGGTTTATATTGTGTTAGATATGTGAGTTTGAGCTTAAATTTGCATTATTAACGAGTTGTGACTTGAACTTGAGACTAAGTTGTGCAATTTGAGCTTGAATCTGGTTTACTCTTGTGAACTTGGGGATTGAAATTATTGTTVARTTGTGGATTTGAGCTTAAACWTGTATTCGATTTGTAATTTTGAGCCTGAAATTTGAGCACTTGAGATTTGCGGATTGTGCAAGTTGTGAACTTTGAACTTGAATTGCAAGTTGTGGTTGATTATTTTCAGATTTACTGTGTCATCGTGTTTACATTGGGGAAATTGAGCTTGAATTAGCATCATTATTGTGAAATTGAGGTTCATATCCCCCTCTCTTTTCTATCTTTCCCCCTTGTTTGATTAACTCATTTGGAATCTTTGTTTTGACTTTCATGTTTGTACTGAAGTTATGTTCATACTAAAGTTTTGGGCTATGGCATTGTGGTTTTATAGTGAGTAGAATTCACTGTTGCATGACCTGGTTTGGCCGTTTTYTCCCTTCAAAATATAGAAGTTAAATTAACACTCTATACRACTATACTATTAATATTGACAAGATAGGCTGAACAATTAGATTAACACAGAAATTGACAATTATAGTAGGAATGYCATATGAATCTTTTTCAGACACAAAACTCAAAGTTCAGTCACCTGTCTGCCTAAATATCAAGGAACTTGCTCATCCACAATAGTCCTACAGTCTACAAGATAATGAACTCCACAATACGATGCTTATATATGCATCATTGTACATGCAATATTTGATATTTCTCTATGATAGGATGTTACTATCATTGTCATTTGAGCACCTTCCGAAATTTGGTAAGTTAATAAAAGCTTTTAGAGTTCATATTGACTTTTAAAAGCTATATTAATCAAAACTTACCATATTTTATTACCCCATAATATAGCAAGTTGAACTATCCGAGTTTCACACCTTTTCAAATGTATATAGCAAACAGAGAAAACCCACTTAAGAATTCATAGCTGAAATCATTCCTACTATAAATTTTTATATTTTAATTTTCAGTTTTTATTTCAATAGTTAGCTTATGGAAGTTCTCGTAGATAATTTAAGTTAACCAAATGATTATTGTTTATGTAGGGCTGGTTGTTGAATGTCAATTTTAATAATATTATGGATTAATTATGCAATTTTGAGGTGATTTACTCAGACGATGAAAAGAAGTTCAATAATGATATACTGTTGGCCTGTTCTCCTGAGTTGTTGCAGCAACTAGTTGAAACGGCGAAGAACCCACTTCTGCTGGTGTTACAGCTAGTACTGGAATGGATGAAAGACAGAGTGGCTAGAGATAAAAAGGTATCATTCGACTGATGACTAATTGAGATCTGCTTAAATTTTATCTACTATATTTCTTTTTTTTTACCTTTTTTTCGAATTTCTTTCGTGTATATCGGAACCTTTTTTTTGATAGTCACACGGTCTCTTAATGCTAGACAGTAATCATGAGAAGGCTCAGGCCGAGTGATCAGGGATGAAAGAGATGTACTTTAATGAGAACGTCACTACAAGATTTTTGACTACGTACTTCCATATAGGGGTCAACTCAAGCGTTTCGTGACTCTGTTCGTGTCATTTATAATGATGAAATTGTCGTAGGGTTCAACTTATTTAACTGGTTTTGGCTTCCAAGATATTTTTCCCTATAATTTTTGATGTTTGTTGATGAATTAAGGTTATAAGAGATTAGTGTTGAAGGACACGGTGTCAATTCTTAAGTTCGTCTGGTTAATAAGTAAATATTTACTGATACGTTGATGATCCCCTATTCTATAGTTGTCACTATTTCTTTAATCTTTTGTTTGATTGTTTGATCATATACTATGTGTTAGTTTCTGGTCACCTTGTGTTGAATATTGTGGAAAATGTTTATTAGTCAGGATATCTCTCTGTAAGTTTTTACTTTGCTAAAACTGAAAAGTAAATGTTGTGCAGTTTTTTTTTAAAAACTTTAAATCCAAACGCTGTTTTTTTGGTTTTGGACTGCATGGATTAGGAGTATTGACTTTGCGTACATATTTGATTAGAGTGCTTGACCCCAAATTAGACAAGTGTTGAGTTGCCTATATGAGTGGAAATTAGTTTTCTAATGAATTTACTCGTTCTAATGTTCTATATTGTGTTTCTGTTAGTGTCCCATACGTATTCGGCTTATTCATACCTGGACAAGATTTGCATATTTTTTTCATCTAAATTTTGGTAGGTGTAGTTCTAAATAGCATTATAGTGATACTTGAACGAGAATGTCTTAATCACATTATATTACATTTATCATTGCTTTAGATTTAGAATTAAAAGGATGAAAGTTAGCAAAGCATTTTATTCTTAAGGTATGCATTGTAATATGTGAACATTGGAAGGTTGTGGATTAATGGATTCCAGGGAATTATTTTTGGCGATTTCCGTTTACCTTGTGGGCTGTGTGTGTATTGGGTATAAATGTCTGATTTTTTTTCTCACACTTCAGTGCTCAAGAAAGAATGGTAATTGTTTTCAAGATTTGGAGTACGATTTTGTATGAAGAATAAACAAAATAAAAAAAAAAAAAAAAAAAATAAAAATAAAAAAAAAAAAGCAAAAGAAAAAAAATAGAGAAAAAAAAAGAGAACAAAAGAAAACAAAAGTAAAAATTAAAAGCAAACACACAAGCAATAACTTATCACTGTAAGATCAACAATCCTTGTTCACCTAGTATAGTGTTTTTGAATTGAAGTCTAAAAGCTTTATCCTACTTATCCAATGGGTTACTAACTTATAAGATAGTAAAGATGGTTTTGAACTTTGAATTAATGCGTTCTAATCTGGAAACCTTTCTCTTATAGCTCAATAAGGTTACTTTCAATGAAGTTATGAATTAATGTATAATATTGTCATAGGACTCCCCAATTTCACAAGGACTAATAATGCCTTTTATGTTCAGGAGCTATTTAGTTAAAAACTGGCGGCAAAGATCCTCTGCCTTGCCTTGATATTTACTACAAGAATTATTCTCTGCTGCCTTGATAGTTTGCGCGTTGGTCAGGAAGGGATGGTGAAGGGATGAAAGGCCAACGGATCGGAAAGAATGATTATGTTTGACATGATGACAGAGTTGCTCAAGGTCAATTTTCTGCTCTTTGCGAGAAAGTTTTATATGTTAGGTTATTATGAACATAGAGTTACAAACTTTGTCTAATTGCCTACCTTTTTATTATGTGATTTTGCTAAAGGAGCTTGTGTGGGTGCGTGAATTTTATTGTTCCGCTTCTTCTTTATGGTATTAAAGGGATTTAGGTTGCTTGATTTTCTTAATTAAGGTATAATTATTTAACCTTTAATGCTACGCTTATTACTAAGAGTTTGATGATGTGCTTTTCCCATCTATTGATGCTTTCAATATCTTTCTGTTGTGTGAATGAACATGGCTCTTTTGTAGTTGTTTTTAACACGAGCCATCCTTATTGATGGAATGTTGAAGACCATTTGTATGCGCAAGTGTTTGGCGCTTATCCGCTGAAAAAAATTATTAGTGTTGTTTATAAGACAGACACATATACAATCTGCAATTCTTGATTGGACCTATATCTAGGTACTTGTTTTGTTTCTCCTTCACTCATGACGTGTTTTTTGCCGCGCTGCCCCCCATAGTGCTGTTGGTCAGAACATCAGAATCAGCTCTGGGCTTTGATCACACTCACACTAGACCTGGTTTTGATGGTATCTAGTCCCCGGCTTGCAAGCTTGTTGTCAGTATTAACGGATATTTGCCGCTGAATGCATTGATGTGCTGCGCTGCTGTGAGGTTGCGCTTTGCCGTGCTCTGTCTGCACTGATTTGGTCTATGGCTGGTTCGTTGAGGTGTTAGCCCCCTGCTCTACAGCCATTACGTGTTTTCTGGTATAGGAGGGTTCAGGACCCAGTAAGGCCCTACTCCCCTTTGTAATATACTTTGTGTTAATGATTTATTTTTGCAAAAATTGTGTATAGATTGAGTTTGCAGAGTTAAACAATGGTATTGACTTTAATGAATCTTATGCAATATTAATTTTATTATTATGTTTTGGTTATTATTGGAATTACTACGATACTATCTACATCAATTAATTTATTAAAAATTAATTTGATTGGTGAATCTCAACCTTCTAACAATAGGTTTTTGAAATGCATTAGCTATGCCCAATTAAAAAAAATTGCACTTAACCACCTATGCAACGGTTTACGGCAAAGCTATGGGCAACGGTTTTAGGAAAGCTATGGCAAGGTTTAGGCAAAGCCTATGGCAACGCCTTTGATTCGTGAACCGTTGCATAGGTCTATTTGCAAACGGTCAAATAGCTATGGCAACGCGTTATTGAAAGTTAGAACCGTTGCCATAGGCTATGTGGACCGTTGCCATAACTTGCTTACCGTTTGCCAATAGAGAGCTATAGCAACGGTTACATAAGAGACAACGTTCCATTAGTCTTTAACCGTGCCATAGAGCTATGGCAAGGTTAATTTTAAGCGTTGCATAGATCAAATAAACCGTTGCCATGGTCTATGTCACGGCGAGCACCTCTACGGTGGTAACCTGTTGCCTAGCCTAAGGCAACGATTTTTGGTATATATAGCAACGGTTTTTTTAACCGTTGCCATAGCCCAAAATGTAGTAGTGATTACAACCAAAAAACCTAAAAAGTAGAGCCTACATCTAGCTTAATAGTTTGGAGCCGAGCAATCCGTTAACCAAACAAATATCTTTTTTCTTCAAAAAAATAGAAATTAAGTCAAATTCGAGCGAAAATTATTTAACATTGAGGAATTCATAGTAATAGATAATTAAATTGAGGAAAAGACACTTAAAATTTAAAAACAGAAAACGACTCACTGTTGAAGCGACGAGTCTCAAGCGACGAGGGTTCAGGCGGCGACAAGTTTCGCGCGAGGCATGTCCAGCAGTGGCGGTTCCAAGAAACGCGAATTTCATAATGCAAATAAATTATTGATTGTTTTTTCAATAATGCAATTATAATCCAAAGTGAAATATGTCTTGAACTAGTGAAAAATCATCCGCCAATTAAACGAACTGCAAAGCGAGGAGATTACGATAGAAGAGAAAATACAAAAGGGTAGATATATTCTCTGAATCATATGGAAATATACCCATTTTGATCTAGAATTCTTTATGCTCGTAATCTTCATTGCTCTCAGCATTCCATTCGTTATTAGCTTTGATTTTAATTTTAGGAATAATTTGTCAACAACTACCCACGTTTTTGTTTCAAACTTGAAAACAACTACTCCACTTTTTTATCAAAAGTTTTGTGGACCACGACCACTTAACGGTTTTAAGTTAACACCGTTAACTCTGTTCCTTCCAACCACCCTATCGTCATCGCGCCACCCTTCTGCCAACCTCCACACCAGTATGCACTCGTTCACTGCCCACGTACTGCCACGGCCCTAGCCACCCCACCACCAGTCTGCCACTCCGTTCCACTACCCCACGTATTGCCACCGCCCTACAGCACCCTTCCCTTCTCCATCCCTGTCATCAAACCCCCTTCCTTCTTCTCCCCTGCAGCACCCCTCGCCTCCTCTCCCCCTCCCTCGCAGCCCCCCCAACACCACGAGCCCAAATAGCAGGCCCCTCCCTCCCCTCGACCTCCAACACAACGGCCAATCACAGGAACCCCTCCGTCTCCCCTCGCAGCCCCCGACACCCACGAGCCCAAACTAGCAGACCCCAACAGACGCCACAACCCAGGTTCTCATGCTGCCACCGGCCAATTCGCTACCCTCCACCCAATTTCAACCTTTAACTCCCCCAAAACAACCAATTTGACACCCTAGAATTCGCAACCTAAATCCCCATATCAAATTGAATCAATTTCGCAACCAAGCAATAATCTCCTATTTGAAATCTCCAATTTCGCAAACCAATTACCAATTTTGCAATCAATCCCAATTCCGAATACCCCCAATTCGAAACCCTTAATTTTGTGGAATTCCCAAAGGCATAACTACTTGGAATACAACTCCATTACAGTATTCTTGAGCCATCATGTATTTTTTTGAGATCTCAACTTTCATGACGAACATGTCCAAAAGATGGGTGGAAGGCTGAGAAATGCATTTAATTTGCGAGACTGTTGGTGATTTTCGTGGGGGTTGTGGCTGTTAAGGGTGGTTTTAGAGGGTGTGTGGTGTCGTGCGCGTTTCCTTGTTCTGCGGTGTGCTGGTGGGTGCTCTTGGTGGATCGCGGTGGGTCGGTCGTAGGTGGAGCGTGAAGGGAAGGTGGTTCGTGGTGGTTGGAAAGGAGAGAGTTTACGGTGTTTTGAAACCGTTAAGTGGTCGTGGTTCACAGCCATTGATAAAAAGTGGCTAGTTGTTATTTTTTTAAAAATAGGTAGTTTGTTTCAAAGTTGAAACAAAAAGTGGGTAGTTGTTGACAAAATTTCCTTATTTTTTATTTAATTCATATTCAATCGATATAACTCGATTTATTCAAAATCAATTTTATTCTTTTTTCCGTGTTTTTATTGCTATGTAAATTTTCTATTTTAATATTTGAATTTGTTTAAATAACTCTATAAATATATACTACACAAGTGAACATAAATCAGGCCTAGTACACGTGTCATGATTTCATTCGTTTGATCTAATCAATAATAATTATAGATTATAAAAAAGTAAAAATTTAATTTATGCTGTATTTATAAATAAATTATATAAATTAAATTACAAAAAGAACAATACGACATAAGAAAGTTATACTTAGTAAAAATATGGAGGCCCCAAATTTACAATCCAATTAATTCCAAAAATATCTATTACTTGTCATAAATATTCGCTAATCTTAATTTTAAGTAACATTATAAAATAATTTTAAGAAAATCCGTGCATTACATGGGAATTAATTGGTTGTTTTAAATAGTATCTTTCATTTTTCTTTTCTGGTATATTTTCTAAAAATCTTTGGTCACACTTAAGTGTCACTAAAAACTTAGGGACAACATAGTTCACCTCTTTTTGATATAATAGATATTTTTTAAATACAATTTTATGTTTAGGATCTTTTTCATGTGCAATCTCCTGTATTTTTTCTTCTATGGATTCAAAAAGACAAGATGATGATATTATTTATTTATTTTTATTTATTAAAATTTTGCTTAATAAACGTTTAGACCTCATCCTCCTAACTCAATTCATTATACGTCATCCCTCTTTTAAATCAAATTTATAAAAATAATATTTTACTACTCATCACTAAATAATATCCTAAGGATAGATTTATTAATTAATTTGCATTTATGTTGGTCAATCTCTAAAATAATCAACATATCTGAGAATTTTATGAAGATAATTCAGTGAAAGCTTTTCAATGCAATATATTATAGATTTCTTGAAAAATAATCTTAAAATTCATAAAAGGAATGTTTTGTTATAACAATAATTTTTTGTAATATTACATAGTCACACACATCTCATAAGGGGTGTGTACTTCTGCTGGCAAAATAAACGTACAACACTAATCTCATATTTTTGTACAAATATCACATTTTTAATTTACCTAACACTTTCTCTAGAACTATGAAAGTAACATAATACATTGTTAGGTAGTGTAAGGCTTTCGCCCCGCCTTCAGGGGCTTGACCTGCAGCTTCAGATTTCATGGAATTGAGCAATGGAATCCGCATGTGTAATGCGTTGGGGTGTGTTGTCGAATTTAGGGGATCGCCACCGTGCCTACATAGGTTATTCACGAACGCCCGAAACATTGGTGCCAACTAGTGGCCCACAAATAGGATGTTCA
>SNQN01003913.1:27028-55389 GCA_008642245.1 Bassia scoparia | reverse complement strand
AGAATTAGAAGATCTCATAACCAACATTTCCCCTTTTATAATACGTAATTAATATTGTCAATTATTATTATATACTATGTAGCTCAAAACATGCAAGCGTGTGAGTATCGCTCGATTAATGAGGTAGTTTGGCTTAGTGATAAAGGCGAAGGGCTTATGTACAATAGATACATGCTTGAATTTATCATCTCCCAATCTCCGTTATAAATTTATTTTCCTACTATTTCATTCATAGTTCTATGTCATCCTTTAAACAAAGTTTAGAATGTGTTTAAAAAAAGACAAAAAAAAAACATAGTGCACCCTACCACCCTTACAGGATCATGTTGTGAATGCTACGTCTGCACTGCTTGTGAATGCTGCTGCCGCCTCTGCACCATCCTCTGGCTGTTGAGGTGTAGAGGTAGTTGGGTTCCCTGCTGCAAGCGTTGCCTAACTGCTGCTGGCCTAACAAAGAGCCCAAGTCAGGCCCTTGCTCTTGTCAGACAGCAACAGATAGGCAACGCTGCAGGGCAGGGAACCACTACACTTCACTCAGCAGCCAGGAGAGTGCATGTAGAGGCAGCGGCAACAACCACAAGCAGTGCAGACTTTTTATAAATGTGTTTAGATGTTTTATAATATTATGCGAAAAATGTTGCTAGTTGTTAATTTTAACTATCATAATCCATGTCAATCCATATCATTTTATAAATGTGTTTAGATGTTTTTATAATATGGATCACTTATTTGAGAATAAACTACCAATTGTTGCTTTTCGTGTTCTTCATTTGAGCATGTATAATCAACCAAAATTCGGTTTTTGTAATTTGCTAATGGCCTAACTTTTCTTTGATTTTGTTTTAATTTGCTATGCCTAAACACAGAGTCAATAATGTTTATAAGATTCGTTTATGAGTAATGTATGCTTGTATGATGATTAATTATTTAATTTGTTTTTGTTTTAATTTGCTATGCCAAATATTGTATGCCTAAACACATGGCTTATTTATTTTATCTACTTACTGAAAAAAGTCGAAAGCTAATCATTCCTGTGCCAAATAACGTTATTGAATGCTATTGCCTTACTGGAGTTCCTTGATACGCCATTAGTTATTAGATGTATGCTTATGCTTATATTAGATACCCTGTATCAATATAGCTTATGCTTATAATGTGTAGTTCTGTGAGGCTGTCATTCTCGTGCCCTTGTGTTCTTTGATCTAATTGTATGATGTATAATGTAAGCATATAATAATATGATCCTGACTTTATTTATGTTTTATGAATTATAGATGTCATAAGTTGTAATTAGCTTGTTGTTGCTGGGATTGTTGTTGCCTTTTGTTAGACTTAAATTAATTTTAATAGAAATTTCGATTTTGTTTGGATCCAAGAAAAAATAGAAGCGTTTTATTATTTGTGCAGCAATTCATTAGGTATGTATTATGATCCTTGAGAAAGGTCTATAAATTTGAGTTGATTATATAATGTGATTTAATATTCTATATTTTATATTTTGGCCTTACTTATATTATTTTTTACAAGGTCACAATGATGCTTGTATGATGGGGGAAAATGTTAAGACTGGAGATGCTCCCAGAAATCGTCAGAATGAGTTTGGAGTACTAAAATCAAGCAAGTTTAGCTTCAATCGTCAGAGAATGATGCTTGTTTATTTATTTTTGTAGTTGAACTTTTTTGAAAACTACTTATGACACAATTTTATTCTAGTTGTTAATTAATATCGTACACCGTGTTTATATACGCTGACGTATGATGAATATATTTTATTTATAATATATAATATAATATTATAATTTAGTATATATTTACATTGTTTAATTATTATCTTGTTTTGATTATCGTTTCCACTTGTTGGTATTATCTAGTAGTATATAGTAAGCTATAAAAAATCGCGATGAAGGTTGATGGGATAACATCCGAAA
This sequence comes from Bassia scoparia, assembly GCA_008642245.1. NCBI lineage: Eukaryota > Viridiplantae > Streptophyta > Magnoliopsida > Caryophyllales > Amaranthaceae > Bassia > Bassia scoparia. Next base: position 53,461 of record SNQN01003913.1, on the reverse strand, counting down.
ATTGTCATTATCTACATATTAAAAAAAAGTTGAGAGTTTCATCACTTTTTGGAGTCTAAATTGTGTTGAAAATCTCAACACTTTTTTTGTGTCCTAAATTGTGTTGAAAATCTCGAACACTTTTTGTGTCCTAAATTGTGTTGAACATCTCAATACTTTTGGAGTCTAAAATGTTGTTGAAAATCTCAACACTTTTTGGAGTCCAAAATGTGGTTGAAATTTTCAACACTTTTGGTGTTAAAAGTTGTGCCTCCAAATGTGTTGAAAATCTCAACACTTTTTTGTGTCAAAAAATGTGCCGAAAGTCTCAACACTTTATAAAAAAAAAAGTGTTGAGATTACAACAAAAAAAAAGTGCCCATAATGTGTCGAAATTAGTCACACCAATTTTAGACACTATTGCTATGTGTTGAAATTAATTTCTCAACACTTTTATGTGTTGAGAAATGGCCTAAAAGTGTTGAAAATGACTGTTTTATGTAGTAGTGGGACTTACCAACCTTGGAAGGGAGTGTAGGATGTTCCTTTCAAACTTGACAAGGTAGCTTCAGCCTCTTCACTCCACTCGAACTTGGCGCTTTCTTTGATTGCCTTAAAGAAATATTGACACTTATCCCACGATTTAGAGAGAAACTGCCAAGCGCCGCTAGACACCCTGTCAGTCTATGGACCTCCTTTACATTTCGTGGCGATTGCATCTCTCAGAACAGCTTGACTTTGTCGGGGTTGGACTTCAATACCTCTTTCATCCACCAAGAACCCCAAAGAACTTGCCTGAAGTAATCCCAAAGACACACTTCTTCGGATTTAATTTCAAATGCCAAAATGCCGTAATGTGTCAATGTTTCTCTTAAGATCCTGGCATGATTTCCTTCTTCTTGCTCTTGATGATCATGTCATCAATGTAGGCTTACTTCCTTCCAAGCTGCTTTGCGAAGATGGTGTTTACACATCTTTGGAAGGTAACAGGGCATTTCTTAAGCCAGAAAGACATTACCTTGTAACAATACAACCCATTGTCAGTGACAAAGGCTGTCTTGTCCTGGTCTTCCTCTTAAGAGGGATTTGGTGAATCCTGAATAAGAATAATGAAGCTCATGGCCTCGTGCCCCGCTGTAAGAGTCTACTAGCTTGTCAATCTTTAGGAGTGGGAAGCTATCTTTTGGACAAGCCTTGTTTAGATCTGTGTAGTCCACACACATTCTCCAAGTCCATTTGGTTTGGGAAGTAGAACCACATTTGCCACCCACTCAGGATACTGGCAAGGACGGACGAACCCAGCGTCTAAGCAACTTCTTAACCTCCTCGTCAGCAGCCTTGCTTCAGACCGGACCAAGGTTCTCTTCTTCTGTTTCACTGGCTTGAAAGTGGGGTCAACGTCAAGACTATGTTGGGCGATCTTTGGATCCAGCCAGGCACTCCTCTGCTGAAATGCAAAACATCTTTGTACTCTCTCAGCAAGTCCTTGACTTCTTGCCCCACTTGTCGTTCATGGCATCTCCTACCTTAACCCGTTCTCCTGGAAAGGTGGGATCTACTCAAAATCCTCTTATTGGCCTCTTGGCTCTGGCCGAGAGATAGAGGCAAACAAACCATGGATGGCCTCATCTCCTGGTGGTACCATGAACATCATTACTTTTCTTAGTTACCCCTTGTTTTGAAGTTTCGGGCACATCATTATCCTTGCTCCGCATGCCCCAGCAAGTGGCTTGACGGTGGTAAGGTACACTCTCGAGCGACTTGCTGATCTCCATAAATTGTGTCAACCTTGCCTCATCGCTGATAAATTTCATCAACACTAAATGTGTGACCACCACCGACTTTGAAGCATTGAGTGTGGCCTGCCAATGATGACGTTGTAGGCTGTCATTTTTTAACCACCAGAAACTTTACTCGCAAATGCCTACAAACATTTTCTCGTCCAAGACGAAGGGTGAGATTGACAACTCCACCGGCTGAATGATATCACGCCAAAACCTATGATGGGATTTGGCATGCACTAAGTCATCATCGTTATACTTTAGCTTTTGAGGCACTCGAAGCTAATGATGTCGGAGGAGCTTCCCGTGTCAATGAGAATGCGACGGACACGCTTATCCGCCACTTTCATCTCGACCACGAGAGGGTCATCATGGGGGTGCTTACTCCCCCAGATCCTTCTCGCAAATGAGAACATCTGGGAACTCTCCTCCTCCTCCTCTTTATCCAGGAGCAATGACTTGTTGAGGAGTTCTGACATAGTCCAGGTGACCCTTGGCCGTCGGGCCACCTGCGGCAAAAACTCGGAGATCGTGTGGACGATTCCGGAGTCAAATGCTCCTCATGTGGGGCACCCTCCGTAGAAGGAGATTTCTTTAGAAATTTTTTATTAAATGTTTCTTTACCTTGCCCTGATGCGCCAGGCGATCAATGGTGTGTGCAGGTGTAGCAGTCATCGGTGACATGTCCAGGTCCTTGTGATATTTGCAATATTTGGACTTGTCCCTCTGATCCATCTCTGTTTTGATTGGGGGAGGATCGTCGATGTGGACATCTCGACTCACCTCCTTGTAGACTTGGAAGAGATCTGTAGTGTATTCGACCGTAGGTGTGTAGTGAACTTTCTCTTCTTCTGGCCGACCCTTTTTAGATGTTCCTCCTTCCTCAATATTCCAGGTCCCAGACTCTTCTTATCAGACCCACCGCTTCGGTGTTGGCCTGTGTTGCTTTGATGCTTAGAGGAGGGGGGAGTTACCATTTCTTTAGCCTTCTTGACGGCACAGACTTCTTCAGCGTGAATCCATGCTTCGGCCCTCTCATCATCTCGTTCAAGTCCCCAACACGTTGCCTGACCATCTGGAACTTGAATGGACTATCCTCATCTAGTCCCCAGTAGAAGTTGTCCAGGATCACCCGGTCTGGCAAGTTTGGAATTTGGAGAGTTTTCGTTGTTGAAGTGCTTGACATAGCTCCTCAAACTCTCATTTGGCGTTGTTAGATCCTACTAAATGTAGGCTACTTTTCTGCTCTCGTGATGTGCCATGAAATGGTGAGTGAAAAGCACAGCCAATTCGTTGAAGTTGTGGATAGAACCCATTGGAAGGCCGCTGACCACCTTTGTGCCAGCCCTTGAGAGTGACTGGAAATACTTACACCATGTAGCATCGTCGTCCTGGGTGGTTAGCATAAGATGCTTGTACATTACCAGGTGATCATCTGGGTCAGCAGTTCCATCATAAGCATCTATAGATGGAAACTTGATCTTTGGGACTGAGTGGCCATGAGGATAGATGGAGAGAAGGGGTGACATCTGGGTCAGCAGTTCCATCATAAGCATCTATAGATGAAATTGATCTTTCTGGACTAAGTGGCCATAGAGGATAGATGGAGAGAAGGGGTTTCTTGTCAGTTAGGGAAAGCGCTTGCATTCCCCTAGTCACCCATGGGATGTTTGACCATGACCCCTATCCAGGTGAGCACCGCTTTGGTGACACCCCCCACGTTGGTGGGATCTAATCTCAGGCTCATGTCGATGCGAAGATGGAGTGGCCTGGCCAGATATGCTTTGAGCCGGACCATGTGTTCTAAGAAAACGATGTGAATGTCCGTGCACACTGGCGTAGAACCAGTCAAAGAATGTGCCTCATCATACCGAGTGGCTTGTTTAAGCCTCTCAGTTCTCTTCTGTCCAGGATTAGCCTGGCATCCTGGTTTCGTTCCCTCTTGATCTCAATGATCTTCCGGGCATCCATGAGGAAGCTTCACGGTCCTGCTTCCTCTTCTCAATGAAGGTCCTAACGTCCTCTGGCTCCTCGCGAGAAGAGAAGTCGTCCTCTACATAGGCTTAGTCGAACCTATATGGGCCACCCCTGGCAGAGGTTACCTTGGTGGCAGTTGTTGCTTGTTGGCAGGCTTAAGAGTGCTGCGGTATCTCCTGGCCTAGCCCTTTTCTCGTTCCAAAGGAACGTGTTCAGTCGAAACAAATTTGCCTTTCGGCGTGGATTTTTGACCTTGATGGTCCAGAGCTTGGGAATGATAGGAGTGTTGTACTCCACTGCTTGGGACTTGGCAGGAGCTTCACTACCAGTCACTTTGGACTTGCCCGCCTGCAGGCTTTCAAGCAGGCATTCTCCGCTTGGAAAACGTCAAGTCTACTCTTAAGCTCGTCCTGCTGGTTGAAACAGAGCCCATATCTCGTCCACTCCCTTGGAAATTTCATCCTTGAGAGTGTCGTGTGAAACATACCTACTATCCAAGTCCTGAGCGACAAGTCAGTGTTGTCCCAGCCAACAGGAAGTGGAGAGGTCGGCGTTCGTCTCACCGTTGGGGTTACTCTCCTTCTCTGAGGATGGAGGTGTGATCGTCCTACGTGGTGCATGGTCATCTTCCTGAACCATTTCTGATTGCCTCCCACAAACGACGCCAAATGTTGTAGCAAGTAATTCAGGGATGACGAGGCCTGGCTACAATATTTCCCTAGCTTCTGGGTTGAGAGAGGGGTGAAGGCTTTCCCGTCAATGCTACCTCGGGAGAGCTGACCTTCTATTGCACGTCGATCGACTCCTGGCTACCTCTGACCTCTTGGCTCGGAAACCTTGTCTGGCACCTGCACAAAGGAGAATAATCCTATTTGGATTATCTCCCCTCCGATGCTTAAGTAAGGAGTTTAGGAATAAAAAGTGCCAAGCTAGAAAGAGAAAGTAGAGAGAGATGCTCTCAAGTAGGTGGTTGTTATGCAATTAATGCTATGGAAAAGTGTGTGTTTTCCTTGGTTTTTCGGGTTATTTATAGGCAATCCTCAAAAACCAAGGCACCACTTGGATGAGTGACACTTGTCATTCATCCATGCTTCCGAGCATTCCTTACTACCATTTCGGTGTAGAAACGTCGTTCTCCGTCCCGTTGTTGGTCGGAGTAATATAATCTGTAGCGTTTGCCACTGGATCGTTTTGACCCAATATTTGAAGACACGTGGGCAGGGATTTTCCGTGCCACATCAATTATTATATTATTATTATGATTATTATGATTATTATTATTATTATTATTATTATTATTATTATATTTATCATCATCATTTTATGTATTCCTATTATTCTCATTTATTGATTCTCACTATCCAATATATATTCGTTGATATTTATAAAAAATATTTATCAATTAAGCAACTAATATTAACAATAAATACTAAACTAATTTTCAATTTACATCACATTATTTAGTAAAATACTTATTTTTATAAAAACAGTTAATTAGATATGGTTTGTGTATAATAATATTAAATGAAGATATTAATTATTAATTATTATTTTTTGAAATAAATTTATTAATTATTTGGAATAAGAGAAGATTTTTTTAAATTATATGTTTAAAATTAAACAACAATATTAAGGAAATTAACGTAAATATGTTTGGAAAAAATGGACATTGCGTCTCAAGTATCGGTAAGCATCATGGTCATTGGGCATAGATTTAACCAAAGAACCATGGTCCTTGAGCATCAAGAAATACCAAAACACTTGGTCCTTGGGCAAAATCTATGCACACCAGTCAATGCTCTCTGGGTCTTTGTTATGCTAAGGACCATGATAGCATGACATTATCAAGACCAGCTCTCATGGTACTTGGGTAAAATCTAGACCCACAATGGAAATAGGAGAAAAAACACTAACCTGAGAAGTCTGATATTTGTAGCTTCGAAACGACGCAGTACTTAGCTCCGATCAGTCATCAGGTCGGGTCGGTCCATAAGTCCGGTCGGTGTGCAAGTTTTGGGCTTCGGTCAGTCCAAGGTAGTACGGTGTAGGAATGGATGGAGAGGGTGGAGGAAGGAAAGAAGAGAGAGAAAGTCAACATAGAAAATAAGGGTATAATAGTCCAAAGACCTAAAAATACGAGGCGATTATAAGGCATTCGGGGTGATGAATAACACCCAATGGTGGTAAACAGATAATAGTAATAGTCGTCGGGGGGTAGTTTGTTGGTGCTCTAGACTTTTACGCAGTGACGGTGGTAAGATAAATTTTAGGTCATTATTATTATTGTTTTAGGTCCTTATTACAACCAAAGAAAAAGGTTTCATTTAGTTTGTTATAGCGAACCAATTGGTAAGACAAATTTTAGGTCCTTATTATTATTATTATTATTATTATTATTATTATTATTATTATTATTATTATTATTATTATTATTATTATTATTTCATATGTTCCCTTTAGTTTGTTTTGTTTCTCGAAATATGAAATTTCTAAATAATTGTTCTTTAAGCATTAGTGAGGGCGGAAAGGATTATTCTCCTTTGTGCGGGTGTGATCAAACATATTTTTATAGAGTATTCAGACAATTTAGGTTGTATTTTTTAGAGCATATTAGTTTATATAGTTGCATTTTAGGTATCATTTGCATTTATTATCCATTTTGTGCTCTATTACATTTTGTTTGCTATTNCCTTTGTGCGGGTGTGATCAAACATATTTTTATAGAGTATTCAGACAATTTAGGTTGTATTTTTTAGAGCATATTAGTTTATATAGTTGCATTTTAGGTATCATTTGCATTTATTATCCATTTTGTGCTCTATTACATTTTGTTTGCTATTTTCCTAATCTTTCACGTAGTTTTTTAGTTACTKAAATGCTTTCGGAGCGATCTTGAATGGATTGGATAATTATTGTAAAGAAAGTTGACGAATTGGTTTCCACAAGGATAATTATTTAGATGTGGGGCCCACATGAGTCTCAATGCGAATTTGGTTTTTCAAGACACATTTTGAGACCCTCCTAGTCTTGAAGTACAATATTGGGTGAGACTTGCTTGAGACCTACTTTGAGATTTGGGATAAACATGTCTTTAGGTTTAACCAGGGGTAGGTCTACTATGGTTTCAAGACCATATTCCTCATTATGGTCTCGGGTAAATGTTCATGTCCAAAAATACAAATGTTCATTTTCGAATAAGAAGATTTGCGTTTGAAGATGACCATTTATATTTGGAGATGAACATTTCTATTTTTGAACACGAACATTTGTCCTGGATCATAATAAGGAACATAATCCCGGGATCATAGTAGAATTTGCGGTCTAGTTATTGGTGACAATTTGTCCAATGGGTCAAATTGCTCCAAGGCTCAACATCTATCCTAAAATATAGGAAAAATTGTCATTAACTACCCAATTTTTGGCCAAATTTAAAAACAACTACCCGAATTTCACTAAAATAAAAACAACTACCCACTTTTTCAAAAACCATCTGGTTTCACTGTCCATCTCGGTTTTCTGATGGAAGGAATACCATCTCAGACATGTGGGGCCCACCACTCATTTATTTCACCTCTTTTAAAACCACGATTTGCCTCCTCGCTCATTTCTCCCCTATTTTAATCTCCATTTCTTTCCTTTATTTTCTCCAATTTCTTTTGCAAAATTTCTCAACTGTGCTCAACTCCTTCATTCACGCATTCAGTATATTAATTTTCATTCTTGCAATAAGGTAAATTTCCTCTTCCATTTTYTGTTAGTTATGTTCATTTCAACAAATTCTGCCTCTTCTCATCCCAATTAACAACCTTCAAACCTAACTTATACGAAGACGATTWCAATCCATCCTTATCATCATTAGCAGCATTATCAATAACATCATGATAAAACTTCTTGTAATCAAAAGTAACATAATTGAAAGAATMCGAAGACGAATTTACCTCCCCAAGAAGACGATGAGGTTCGGAAAGCTTGCGAGAAGAAAAACGATTGCGAAATTCAATGGGGGAGTAYCGAATTTTCCAGCACCAATTGTTCCACGAAGAAMAACAATGGTAAGGAGAAGACAAAGGAAGGTTACATTGCAATGGCGGATGAATCTGTATAGCTACCTAGCTTTGCGAACTCCTAAACACTTTTCTAACATTTCTAATGTTGTTGAATTGGAAGAATATAATTCGGGGACGAAATTAGAGTTGGCAAAACGCCATTAATGGTGTGAAATTGGGAAATTTGGGGATTATTGAAACCCTAATTGGAAATAAATGAGACAGAGTGTGTTGTGTTGGGATTCTGGGAAGAGAGCTTATGTCGGTGTTACTGTTTCTTAAATTTAGCTTTATTCTTGAGGAGAGAGGGGGAAAGCATGTGATGGAGTGAGTATGATCAGAAGAGTRAATGAGTTTAACGAGAGAGGAGAAGATGATGTGACATGGGTAGGTGTAGAAATTAAAAGAGGGTTAAATGGGTAATTCGATAGGGTAGAAGGCTTTATTGGAGGGAAATGAAAGACTGGAGGGGCCCACTAGCCGGGTTAGGAGAGGTGAWATGAATGAGTGGTGGGCCCCACATACCTGAGATGGTATTCCATCCATCAGATAACCGAGATTGGTAGTGAAATCAGACGGTTTTGGCAAAAGTGGGAAGTTGTATTTATTTTAGTAAAATCCGGATAGTTGTTTTTAAATTTGACCAAAAACTRGGTAGTTAATGGCAATTTTTCCTAAAATATATATTGTAATTAAGTGGTCAAGCATGGCCTAAAAAGCTGCCAAGTGGAAGAGGCATTTGCTAAGACACGTGGCCATATTTGTGTGGTAACATCTACCACTTACTGGGGTATAAAAGGCTCTTATATAGCCAACCAGACCARGTATTCATTAACACACAAAATACACACAAAACCAGCTTTCTCTCTCTACATTTGTTATACTTTGTGGAGTAGATTCTAACACCTCATTTGAAAGAGATGTTCTTGGGCATGAGGCCTGACCCGGGTAGTTTGCTTAGTTTTGTACAGTAGGTACTTGGATCGAGTCTTGGATCATCACAACTACATTGACCCATTTGAATGTTGTCACCTCAACAAAAGCAATTATTGTACAAACAAAATAAAACCCTAATCTTTAGCTCAATAAATTTTTAAATTAAATAAAATACCTRGAGCCTTTGAACATCCACAGGTTTAGGAGCACCAGTGATCCTCATTAAATTATTAAAACGTAAAAGAAATTTTATTAAGAACTTCGCATTAAAGAATATGGAAATACAAATTTACAAGTCCGAAAAAAGTATTATGTACGAACTATATACTACTTATGAAAACATAACAATCTTACNGATTGGTAGTGAAATCAGACGGTTTTGGCAAAAGTGGGAAGTTGTATTTATTTTAGTAAAATCCGGATAGTTGTTTTTAAATTTGACCAAAAACTGGGTAGTTAATGGCAATTTTTCCTAAAATATATATTGTAATTAAGTGGTCAAGCATGGCCTAAAAAGCTGCCAAGTGGAAGAGGCATTTGCTAAGACACGTGGCCATATTTGTGTGGTAACATCTACCACTTACTGGGGTATAAAAGGCTCTTATATAGCCAACCAGACCARGTATTCATTAACACACAAAATACACACAAAACCAGCTTTCTCTCTCTACATTTGTTATACTTTGTGGAGTAGATTCTAACACCTCATTTGAAAGAGATGTTCTTGGGCATGAGGCCTGACCCGGGTAGTTTGCTTAGTTTTGTACAGTAGGTACTTGGATCGAGTCTTGGATCATCACAACTACATTGACCCATTTGAATGTTGTCACCTCAACAAAAGCAATTATTGTACAAACAAAATAAAACCCTAATCTTTAGCTCAATAAATTTTTAAATTAAATAAAATACCTRGAGCCTTTGAACATCCACAGGTTTAGGAGCACCAGTGATCCTCATTAAATTATTAAAACGTAAAAGAAATTTTATTAAGAACTTCGCATTAAAGAATATGGAAATACAAATTTACAAGTCCGAAAAAAGTATTATGTACGAACTATATACTACTTATGAAAACATAACAATCTTACRTTGGTAACTAAAAGTCTAAAGCAGTAAACGAGGTATACTGATTACATTAAAAAAATTGAATTATCACTCTAATAATAGGAGGAACTATCAACATAAAATTTATATGTTGTCGACTCCACCAAGGACTGTGTTTCCGCCAACRTCCACAATCGTATTTCGATCTGCCTCCGCTTGCCCYCGCATTACCGCCGTTGTAATATTAGCTCATTTTCCAAATAATAAAAGTATTAGGTTGAAAATTGATTGTTTTTGCTTTTGTATATGGCATGTGGATTAGCTCATCAACTTCATATTAAAAATCAACGCTCAAATCAAGTTGTCCATCTTCGACTGTTATTCTCCAAGGTTTTGAAGTTCGAGATGGGTTACATATTATTCTCTAGAAAATTGGTTATAATTTTATTCTCCAAGCAAGTTCGTGTGATTAACGTACTCAGTTTATTATAATGATAAAAAAAATGAAAACATTATTCCACTTCATACTATTCCATTTGTCCGGGCTCACAAATTAGTTGTTGTTTTATGTMCTTTGTAACTTGTATGCCCAAATATCACAACAAGAATCCGCGTTATTAACGACGGATTTTACCGACCGTCAAAAAAAGGTCGAAAAATGTTATATTAGCGACCGTTTTTGGTTGGATGCAATTTACCGACCGTTTTGTTAGTTTTACCGACCGTTTTTAAAATTGGATGGAAATTACCGTCCGTTTTTCCAATTTTACGACTGTTAACGGTCGGTATTGTGGTCAAACTTTTTATTTGACTTGACAATAGACATTACCGACCGCCAAAGTGTATTTACCGACATTGACGGTCAGGTACTTGGTGTTCCTTGATATTTTTAATCGACCACATGGTCGTGGCATCGTGGGCCATGGGCCACAACTAAACAACTCCCTTTTTATTATCCTTCTCTTTTTCATTTCATCCACTCACTTCCTTCATTTTCCTCATTCACTTTCTTCTCCTAATTTTCTCCTCTCTTAAATTCTCTCATCAGAACCACCACGCACAAACTCCCTCCAGTAACTGAGAGCCCCGCGAACCTCCCCAGTAGCCGAGAGCCGCGCGAACCTCCTCACCGTAACTCCGCCTGCCGTCCTCTCATGTAGGCTTCTTGTTTTATTTTATTCTTATAATATTTTTCAATTTTCTTGAAATTTTGGTTTTGATTTTTCAGATCTAGTTTGAGAGGTTTTTTTTTTTTTTTGCTTTCTTTTTTCGTTTTTTACTTCTGCTGTTTTAGTCTTTTTTGGTTTTCTTTTACTGATTATTGTTTTAGTTTTTTGTTGTTTTCTCCTTTTTTTAACTCTAATTTCGAGGTTAGATCTAGGTTATCCCTCTTTTTTGTTTTCTAGTTAGTTCTAGGTTTTCCCTCTTTTTTCGTTTTCAGTTTTCGAATTTTTGTAAATTATTTTTCATTTTCTTTAAATTGTTTCGATATTTCAATTTTTTAAACACTTGCTATCGATTTTCTGTTTTTCTAAAATTATTTTCGATTTTTGAATTGGATTTCTTTTAGATCTGGGTTCCTCTTTTAACTCTTTCACTCCTCACATTCATCTTCTCTGTGGCGCACCACCGACGGCAGACCACGGCGGTTACACTTCTTCTTCTTTCTTTATTTATTAAAAAAAATTCGTATGGGATTTTGTAGTGTTTGAGAATGTTGATTTGGTAATGTTGGTTTCCAGAATTGTTTATTTGTTGATTGTTTGTTCATTTTCAATTGATTTGTTTTCTGAATTTGTTCTTTTCTGATTTGATTCATTTTCAAATTTTTGTTTTCTTTTTCTGATTTATTAATTTGTTTCTTTTCCCATTTGTTGATTTTTGAGTACTTGATTTCAGATTGGTTTTCTTTTTCCGAATAGTTGATTGATTCCAGATTTTTTATTTTTCCAGAATTTTTCATTTATTGTTGTTGTTACTTCGTATTGTTTTATTTTTTCTATTTTTTGGGATTTTTAATGTTTAGTGTTTTTTTGCTTATTTTGCTTATTTTCTTCAAAAAAAATAGTTTTTGAAATTTTTTTGGTTCGAGTGTATTTGTTTTTTTATAAATTTTTTCGTTTTGATTGTATTAATTTGTTATGTTTTCATTTGCTCCAGATTTAATTTGACTTCAATTTCGTGAGGAGATTCAATCCAGAATTTCGTACCTCATGAATTTGTTGAAGAGATTAGTTTATTTTAGTATATATTACATGAGATGTAATATGTTAATTTATGTATGTAAATTTATTATAATAAATAAAGAGTTTCATGTTTATTTAAATTTTCATCGTTTGTGATATCATTTGCATGCTTGATTATTCTTGTGTTTATTAACTTATTATGTAAATTTATTAACTTATATGTAAATTAAAAATACAATATAATTGATTAAAAGTAAAAATGTACTAGGATTGTGGTGAGGCATTATTTGAGATATTGCTGTCCAATTTTATTTTTTTTTTAATATCTGTTCAACTTTACCGACCGTCAAACGGTCGATAAAAGTCAAATTACTTGAAAATTGACTTACCGACGTTGGCGGTCGGTAAAGTCAACTTCTATGTATAGTGACTTTTACCGACCGTGAGCGGTCGGTAAGTCAACCTTCTATGTATAGTTGACTTTACCGACGTTTGGCAGTCGAATAATTAAATCTCATTTTTATTTCGGCAATAATGAGGCTTGCAAGCTGGTTTCCGACCGCACACGTCGCAAATTTGCTAAATTACCGACCGTATGGCGGTCGGTAATCTCGACGTCAGAGACGGTGTATTTGCGTCCGTTTCAGATGGACGCAAATCAACGTCTGTTGCTGAAAACGGTCGGTAAGACGGTCGGATACCATAACCGTTACCGACACGCGTTTACCGACCCCTAAACGGTCGGTAAACTTTTACCGACCGTTTCCGCGTTTTTTACCGACCGTTTTTGGTTGTTGTCGGGCGTCGGTAATGGAGTTTTTTGTTTGTTGTATTTCATATGGAAAGAAATGCTTGATTTATTCTTATCGTTTTTTATAGTAATATGCCTAAACTACTATAGTTTTCTCATGATTGTGTTGCTGCAAGTTAGGAAATTGAAGCACAATGCCAAAATGATAACAAATTTGACAAACAGTAGGAGGATTAGAACTACACTACAAGAAAAAGCATTGCATCAAAAAGTTTTGTGCACAAAGTCTTAAAAGTGATGCCCATACTTTGGGCGACGGAAATGAAATCACACTAGAAGTGTTGCCCAATAGTCGTCGCCTGTGCGACACTTTTACTAATTTCGTCGCCCATAGCTAGGCACCAGTTTTGGCTTCCCAGTTAGTTTTGTTGCCACTATTATGGTGGACACATTTTCCATTTCGTCTATGATATGGCAGCAGATTAAAATTCGTGTAATTTTTATTTTTCAATTCGTTTGGGTGTACTGATTTGGGTAATGAAATTGAAAATTGTTGTTCTACTTAAATCTAATGCCACACATGATATTTTTGCCCATGATTTAAAATTTTGGCTTCAAAAATGTGAATTGTGTCGCCCAGTGCTATGTTTGTGCTACAATTGTGTATTTTTTTGTTGCCTTGCAAACTTCAAGGTATTAACTAGAGTGATTGGCGAATGTGAAAATTTAAGGTGGGAAAACTGAAATATTTAAGGGCAATTTTACTGTTTCAATATAGTATTGGGCGACTATAATATGTTTTCGTTGACCAAAATGTACTTTTAGGCTTCACCGACACCGTTTGTTGCCATAGTTGATTTTGTGCCACATTTTCTTTCATCGCCCTTTATTTTTTATGTGCCACGAATATTTATTGAAGCCTAGTATTATGTAATTTGACACCCATGTCCTTTTTCTTGTAGTCTTAGCTAGACACCCCCTCGACTGATGGATGCATGCGAGACAAATCGTGAAAAAAATAGTAGTTTGACAAAGGCGTTATTCTTCCTAAGAGTACCTAAGACACGTGCTCCGCAATTCCCTAATCATATTGTCGTCTTGGGAAAGCTTTGTATGTCTTAAACAGGCTCCTAGAGCCTGGTTCACCGTTTTAGTAGTTTTCTCTTGCGACTGGGCTTCTTTTGTTCTCAGTTTGACACTTCTATGTTTATTTTCCGTCGTGGCAAGGATATTCATATCTTCTCTTTATGTCATGATATTATTATTACTTGCCACTCAAATTTGTCATGGGGACTTTGGATCTCCATTACTTTCTTGGTATTCATGTTGTACGTACCTCTAGAGGCTTTTTTTATCACAACGAAAATATACTCATGATTTAATTCAAAAGTTTCTTTTGCATACTCTTAAGCCTGTACGTACCCCTCTTCCGTCTAGAACGACACGCTCTCTTAGTATGGTGACTTGCTTGTCGATCCTCTGATACCATAGTATGGTGAGAGCTCTTCAATTCTTGACTATGACTCGACCTGCTCTTTCTTATGTTGTACATTTAGTTTTTCAGTTTATGGCTGCTCCTCATACTACTCACCTTACGGCTGTCAAGCGTATTTTAGGTACTGCAATATGGATTTTGGCTTCGCTTCTCAGGACATTTCTATTATTATGCTTGCTCTGACGCTGACTAGGCTGGTTGTCTTGATAGTTGTCGTTCCACGACTGGATATGTCATCTTCTTTGCGATAATCTTATTCCTGGCGTTCTAAAAAGCACCTACTGTTTCTAAATCTATCTACTGAAGTGAATATCGAGTGGTAGCTTACTATTACCGATACTCTTCATCTTCGTTCCCTGTTGGTGAACTTGGGTTGACAGTCCGACATCCTGTTAAACTTTATTGTGGAATGTTTCTACTACTTATTTGCTTTAATCTAGTGCAACTGATCGTAGTAAACATATGATATTTGATTATCATTTTGTTCGGGAACGTGTTGTTCATGGTGATTTTATCGTTCGGTATGTTCCGACTCAGTTTCAAATTGCAATATTTTTACTAAAGTGTTGTTTGTCAATGTTTTCAATTTAAAGTCCAATCTGCACGTGGTTTCCCCCACACAAATTGAGAGGATGTTAATAGAGTAATATGCCTAAGGGCACTATTGTAATATACAATCGTAGGTTGTAATATGTTTTCTATATATAAAGTCTGGACTTCCTATTTAGGGTGAGTCCACAATTATTCTCACAGTTTTAACTAGTTCCGTTTTCAAAACACACTTCCTCATTTATTACTTATTACTTTGTTAACTAATGAATAAATTAACCTTTCTTAATCATTATTCATCAGTGTTTCGATTCACCGGATACCAAGTAATAATTTAAGTTAACACTAATATTAACTTTCCATTTCCTAGTGATCTCTGGCCTATCTATTTCAGCTACGGTGATAATACCAAACGCTCAAAATATTTTTTGTCAATATTCAAATACTCTATAATATATATATATATATATATATATTATATATATTATATTATATATATATATATTATATATTATATATATAGGAGAGAAGAGAGAGAGAGAGAGGTGTGTGTAAGTTCAATGGAACTACTTAGGATGAGAACTATGCGAACTTTAATCTCAACCATCCATTTAAGCTAAAAAAAATCGGACACTCATTAATAAAATTTATTTCTCCTATCTTTCCTTATCCTCTCTCATCCCTCATATCACTTATCACTTCATCAGACATGCCCCCTCTCTCATTCCACACCTTTCTCTCTCCACCAGCCACCGCCCACCAGCCCACATGCCCCAACAGCCACCGCCTCACCTGCGCCCTCCCTACGCGATCGAGCCCACCGCCCAGAACCCCCCTTCCCTTCTCTCTCCTGCCTCTGCCGCACTAATACCCCACCGCAGTACCGCACCTCAACCGTTTCTCTCTCCTCCTTTGTCGTAAGTCGCCGCCACCATCGCCACCACCGTCACAGCAAGTGTCCTAGCCTTCCACACGTGCCACCATTTGAAACCGTAATTTTGACTTTGCGCTGGTTCGTGGTAGTGTCGGTGGTTCGTAGTGTGGGCGAGGTTTGTGTATGTGTGTTGCGGTTAAATCTGGGTTTGAGGGCTTATGTGGTGGTGGTTGGCTAGCATGTGGTAGTGGTTGCTAGGTAAGGGTGGTTTGTTGTGAGGGTGATGTGAGGGTGGGCGATGAGAGTGGTGGGTGCGATGTGGTGTGTTGATGTTGCCGCAGTGACTAGGCTCGGTGTTGGGTGGCTGGTGGTAGGCTGGGTGGCTGGTGGGCTCGTGTGGGTGGGGTGGTGGTGGGCTAGGCTCGAGGGTGGTTGTGGTTGGGCGCAAGGTAGGGAGGTAGGGTGCAGGCTGGGCTGAGGTGTGGTTGTAGAGGTGAGAGAGGGAGAGAGAAATGTTATAAATTTATGGAATATAAAGTATAAAATTATAGAACATAAGGATTAAATTGTAGACATAAGTATAAATTTGCAGAACATGAAACCTGATTTTAGAACATAAGATTAAAATTTAGAACATAAAAAAAAATTGCAGAACATGAGAGTTCTCATGTCTCACCTAAGAAGATTCTCATGGGATCCTCCACATATATATATATATATATATATATATATATATATATATATATAGTATTTACGATTTAGGACATTTTGTGATTTAGGACATTTTTCGAATTTAGGACATTTGTGGATACAATTTAGGACATTTTTTACGTTTTAGGACATTTCCAAATAAGCATGCCACGTCACCGGTGCGTCAGCATGCCACGTCAGTGATGGTGCTGATGTGGTGTTGACGTCAGCATGCACATCACGTCAGTGGTGCGTGGCTTGCTGCGTAACGTCACATCAGCACCATCACTGACGTGGCATGCTGACGTCATCACGCAGTCACGTCAGTGCTTACTGCATGCTGACGTCACATGCACTCAGCACAATACATGCATGTACGTGGATATGATACG
Organism: Bassia scoparia; assembly: GCA_008642245.1. NCBI lineage: Eukaryota > Viridiplantae > Streptophyta > Magnoliopsida > Caryophyllales > Amaranthaceae > Bassia > Bassia scoparia. The sequence goes on along the minus strand of SNQN01003913.1, from coordinate 36,761 downwards.
TAGCATGCCACTAGCACTGGCGTATGCATATGATCAGCATGCCACGTTAGCATTGCGTGACTGAATGCTGACGTGCAGAGGGGCTTTTGAAATGGCGGCTTCGTGCATGGTTGCGTTGACGTGGCATGCTGACGTGGTGCTGAAGTGTATGGTTATGATGGAAAATTAGTTCAATGGATGTGATTTGGTGAAAACCAATGATATATATAGGAATAGGATCATGTGAAACCAATTGATTGGTGAAAACTAAAAACCTTAAATCTCAACCATTCATCTTAGAAATTTAAATCACAAATCTTAGGTGAAAACTAAAAACTTGAATCTTGACCATAGGATTTGTAGATGACGATCACGATTTAATTTATGTATATACTTGTATTTAATCTGGGTACATTGAAGGTTAAAGGGGTACACATGTATCATCAATAGTAGCTGAAAGTCTTGTGTACCCCTTTACTGCTTGTATGTTCCCTTAAATGTAAAATGTACCATTATTTTGGTTTTCACGTTTTTATATAACATGTTGGTTTTCATTGACTTATATATATATATATTATATATTATATTATATTATATATATATTATATAGGATCAGGATCCAGTGAAACCACTGGTTAGATGAAAACGTGAAAACCAATAATGGGTACATTTACTTTTTAAGGGGTAATACAAGTAGTAAAGGGTACACAAGACTTCAGTACTATTGTGACATACACGTGTTATACCCCTGTAAACCTTCATGTACCCCAGATTTGAAATACAAGTATATACATAGAATAATCGTGACCGTCCATCTCAATCCTACGGTCCAGATTAAAGTTTTTAGTTTTCACTAAGGTTTGTGTTCACAGGATCCATATTCTATATATATATATATATATATATTATTATATTTATATATTTATATATATATATATATATATATATATTATATTATTTATATATATATTTTATAGAGTCAGATCCAGTGACAACCACAACGTTATATGAAAACTGAAAACAAAATAGTTACATTTTTCATTTTAAGGGTATCAACAGTAAAGGGTACACCAAATCTTCAGTACTATGTATGAACAGTACACGATGTATCCTTTAAACCTTCAATGAACCCAGATTGAAATACAAGTAATATACACTAGAATTTTAATCGTGCCGTCCATCTCAAATCCTACTGGAAGAATTTAAAAGTTTTAGTTTTCACCTAGTTTGTGTTTTCACATGATCCTTCCTATATTATATATATATATATATGAATTATCTCTATTATATAAGTCAAGGGGAGCAATGGTGTCCTCTTATAAAATGACTTCATTACCCTTTGATAAATACTCCCTCCGTTTTTTTCGATATTCAGTTTCCTTTTTGGTCGTTTTCAAATAGATGTTCCAAACCAATCTAAAAATAACTTTTTTTATCTTTTATTACCTACTTTATTTACTCTAACATTAATGAATTACTCATTTCTAAAGTCAACTTTCAYTATTTTACCCAATCTATTCACCCAAAATTACTATTTCCCATAAAATTTCATTCACACATTTACTCTTTACCTAACTTATTCAACTTTTTACCCAACTTACTCAACTATTTTATTAAACTCCATCAACTCTTAAAAACCGTTCCAAAATGGTATGGGACATCTAAAAAAACGGAGGGGTATAAAATAACATATTTAATATTTCTCAATTAATTCTCTTCCGATTTTAAAATTTGCATATGAAGAAAATTTAAAATTACCAATTACCAAATAAATACAAAATTAATTACAAAAAATAAAATAGCATAAAACATCCATGGTAAAGAGAAACATATAATTGAAAACTAACATAATTTTCAAATCAATTATAATGAAATCAAAGAGTGAACAATTTGAATATAGTGCAAAATATTTTTTGTGTAAATTGTAGTTAGGATAGCGTGCACAAAAAACTAGTTACTATAGAAAACAAAGGAAGCTTGTTAGAGGGTATTGGACCATAGGTCCAAGACTCATTAGGTTATTCCGAGTTTTATCTAGGGTTAGGTTATGTTTTCTATATATATTGATGTAATTGTATGGAAAACAGATGACAAAAAATACAATCAATAAAAATGTAGATCTATTCTCTCTATTCTCTCTATATGTTTCTTGACATGGTATCGGAGCCTTTCTCTTTCTAAACACTAAAAACCCTTAAATTCTATCTTGAAATTTCTGATTTTTTTTTTCTCCATTTTCTTGAAATTTCTACTCTACTTTACTGCAATTAATCCCATACGATTATTGCATAACTAAACTCCAATTAATTGCAATTTTCTACAACTCTAAATTTCTGCTATACACTGCCTTCTTATTTCACTTCATCTACCACAACTCCGTTTAAAAAAGAAATGGTGCACGACCACTCTTCTTCGTCGTCATTGCAACCCCGATCTGCGTTGCTCCTGCTGCCCTCTCGCACACCACCTCCGCACTTGCTCTGCCGCTGCAGCAGCCCATTGCCGCTGCGTCCTCACTCTGCTTCCTCTGTTCCTGATGGGTGCTGCGTCTACTGCCCATGGCTCGGGCTCACGATGTGGTGTATATGCAAATGATTTTTTTATTTTGTTCTCTTTTCTAAGCATGCCTTGATCGACAATGGTGGATGACTGTATGTTGGTTGTGAAATCTCTACTACTCTACCCTACTATTACTCTACTATTACTCTACCATTACTCTAAACACTACTCTACTATTCTACTATTACTCTAAACACTACTCTACTACTCTATTGTTACTACTACTCTACTCTTAATGGTCGGTTTTGTTCCTCTTTTCTCCAATCGTAACGTTCGTGTTACTGTCGTTACGATTGCGGGATGGTGTTAGAGGGTATTGGATCATAGGTCCAAGACCCATTAGGTTATTCCGAATTTTATCTAGAGTTAGGTTATATTTTCTATATATATTGATATAATTGTATGGAAAACAGATGACAAGAAATACAATCAATAAAAATGTAGATCTATTGTCTCTCTTCTCTCTATATGTTTCTTGACAAAGCTAAAAAAAATGAAGGAAAGGTATTAAGTTAGACAAAAATTGATCAGTAATCTGTGATCACATTAAGTTACGATATAATAGTGTAATCTAAGACACAACAATTGTTTTGGAGTGCTATTTAACTGAACATGCACAAAAAGATTATGGAGTACCACATACTAATTTGTTAATTACATACATTAATACAACAATGACCAAAAAGGCATACCAAATTTACCAATATACCATGCCTTACATAAATTTAGAAACAGAGCATCAGCAAGCAGCAAACCTCCGAGGAGTCCCCGGACTCTTGAAACCCATCGATGGCCACCTAAAACTCCTTTCGACCGATTTCTCCGACGACTTCGCAGCCGATCTCATCATCTGTATCAAATCCTCCGCATTCTCCGCCAGCATCTCCTCCAGCTCTTTACTGTCAATCGCCATCTTCACCCTCCAAACCCCGTTCCCCTTCGAAGGCAGCACCTCAAATGCAGAGTTTTGATCCTTYCTGAAGCTCAACGACTCGTCACACTCTGCTCTGTTCATTTCCATGCTCTTACTGCTCGCCACCCCGAACGGTAACAGGTAGTAAACTCCACCGTTCACAAGAACCTCGTCCTCGAACAACGGCAATGTGAGATTATTCCCTTCTAGATATCCCGTACCCCGGGTGATCGCTGCCAGGACTTCTTGGTGCCAGCTTCGGACCATCATCATGATACACGACCTGAAACTGTCACGATTCGGGATATGACTGTTTGCTTTGTGACGATGTTGATGAGATTTCGGGAGCAATTGCCATTTGTTATAAGTAGTGATGAATATAAGTTGGGTTTTTTGAGGGTATATAAAGAATGGAGAGATGAAGATTGCAACTCGGGTGTCACGGAAGGAGAAAAAGAGGGGAGATGTTGGATTTAGGAGTCAAATTGATTTGAAAAATGAAAAGATTAGTGCGGCGCAAATAATATTATCGACCGTTTGGGAACAGAGAAGGTAATTTGAGTTCTCCTATGATAACTACGTACTTTTGGATGTGCAAGTTTGTGTTCATGCGGGTATTATTTGCCTTTTCCCAGCTTTTATTGAAAATTCAATCCAATAATAGTAGATCAGTTACTTCCTCCCGTTTCGATTTAGTGATACATTGCTGTTTACGGACTTCAAACGAATTTGGGGAGAAACAAAAAATAACGAAGTACGCGATTTCAAAGTGAAGCACAGTTAATAGAAAACGGAAAAATATATTAGTTAATTCAAATTCAGATAGCGTAATACGAGACAATTCCAGTAGTGAAACAAAAGAAAGTATTAGTGAGGGATATGCCTTGTGTCTGCACTTTAATTGTTGTAATTTTCTAGTCATAAAGTAGATTTATTGACAAGGCTTAAATGGGAATGAGCGTTTATTACAAGCATTTAGTAGGTGTTATGTACAACTTAATTGGATTGTACCATAGGAAGTGTTACTTTCACTCCATAATTGCTTTATATTCAGGACTTCAAGTTCGATTTATAGTATTTTGATTAGAACAAAAAGGGAGTAGAATTAGCTAAATGGTAATTAGAAATAATATCATTCATTTTAATTAATTATCAATGATATTAAATGTAGTCAGAATAGTGTCATCGTAAATTCATGAGATGAGTGTGTTGCACCGCTTTATGTTTTATGAACTAGCAACTCTATTTTTATTTTTAAAAAAAAAATTGAATATTTCAATAATGAGACGTGTTGTTTCACGAGTTTCCTTGATAATCCATATTGCATTGCCCAGCTTCATACAAATTGAGTGAAAAATCTCTTAACCACTCATATATTCAATCAAAGTTCCAGGTTGTGGGTTCCTAAGTGATCGAGTCTTTATTTTTGACAGAACAATAATTGTCCACCAAGGTTTTTCTAATTTACGAACTTATATCAGTGTAGGGTCCAATAAGTATGTTTAATTTTATACATACATTTTCTTTAAGTATCAACCAAGACACATTCCATTCGAACAAACTAGCAAAGTAGAAAAGAAATGAGAAAAACAGAGATTATGATTTTTAATGCAGAAAGGAATAATTAGCTGAAATCAAATCGAATCTTATGATGAGGGGGTATTATTGTAGATCTTCTTGTTAGTGCCCCGGCCAGCCCAGTATGGTTTTCGAGTCGGAGGTTGATTGTCTTTGAGGAAGGCTGCCAACACACAAGATGGCATTAGACGTAAACAATGAAGTGCAATTGATAAGTAAAGAGATAATCTAGGCACAACTTGTATAATCGGATGTCTAAAAACATGATATAAAAAAATGATGAGGAGAAGGGCCCGCCATACGGCTTCGAACGGTGACTCTTATCTGCGCAGTCAAATTGCTCTACCACTCAGGGCAATCTATTAGTACCCAAAGTGTGCTAGATAGTTATACAATTAGACGATTATTGTTCGTTTCTCTCATATCATTTATACTTTCAAAGAGATATACATTTTCTAACAAAACTTGATGATAAATGATTTAAGATTTTCAATTAATTATATATATGTGAATCCTTTTCATTAAAATATTAAATTAATATTTAAAAAAAATTATGTGAGGAAATTTCGATTTAACAAATCAAATCTAAAATAAATATTCAACCAAAATATGTTATTATGATATATTGGAATATCATGGTTCAAATTATTACTCGTATACTTGATAAACAGCTCCTATTACAATTAATTTTAAATGGAGGATGATCTTTCCGGAGATATTAATGTCCTTGTAGATACAAAGAACTTCATTAAAATGATGTGGTTGAAATATTTCCTATTATTACAGTATATTTGCACTTGTATTCACTGTCATAAATAAATATTGTTTTCTTATGTGTTCATAATTAATATTATAGTGTTAGTGCGTTATGTTAATTGAAATACTCACATTGTTTGCATAATAATTACGCGGAGTATTTAATATCATACATTATACATCTATTATCGGTATATATATCCATGATTGGTGAACCTACTACAAGCAACTTTCCATGTTTGACTTTTATTCTTTTTAAACAATTACCATTGAATAAATAATTTTCAGATTTTACTCTGAAAACTTCTTAGCATTGTTCTTTTACGGCATACATTTTTTTAAAAAACGGAGTACATTACAAGTAATTTTGAATCATCTATCGATTTTTTAAAATAAATAAATATAATCGTTTAACAAAACATTACTTTGATATACATGGATAATAGAATTGAAATTAAAACTTGATGACAAACTATTACATTGAAATTAAAAATTTATCACAAGTAGGGCCGTGTAATTGACTAATTAGCTGTCTGATATTATTCATATAAGTATGTCAATAACATATTTAAATAGACCAACAACTAAGGGTTGCACAAATCACAAATTAAAAAAAGAGTCATTGGATCCTTTAATCCTGAAAAAATCAACCATTTAATAATTGTGCCTAATTTGTATCTATTCTCTTCATCTAATGTTCTTAAATAATATGCCTTCAAATAATATCATCTTTAAATTTATTTATGTCATTTTCGTGGCTATATTGTAGAGAAGTTGTATGAAGATTGAAAGTTGGTGCAATTAATAGCGTTGAATGGAGTATATGTATAATAATGCAAAGTTTGAGTAAGTCATTGCAATAAACTACACATGACAGATTTCACTCCAACCCTAATTCTAGTTGATTAAGCTAAAAATTTTGATATCTTATGTACTATCCCTACTCCTTAAGTCCTAACCCTAACTCTTTCCTAACAATGTAATGCGTATTCTCTCCGTTATCACAAATATGTCACTTTCGATGTATAACATTACATTAAAATATGATCAGACCAATATCAATATATGTCAATAATTCTTAAATGCAGGTACATTATATTTTATTTGCTCTTTGTATACTCAATTTTTTTTTGGTTTCCGCTATATTTTATTATTTTTATATTTTAACCCCAATATTCCATAGCAATGACTATGTAGTGAATGAGAAATGAATAGGCTGTTGCTTTGAAACACTCATTTATAATCACATGAATTAGCTGGTGATCAACATATTAACATTCAGTATATGTAATTCCGCTGACAAAACGTACATAGATAGCTTCTAACTTTTAACTTGATCTTAACTGCTTGATAATAACTTTGAAAAAAAAGTACAGTTATAAATACTAGTTAATACTAGTGTACATAGAATTAATTCTCTTAAAGATGACACACTGATCATATATTAGCTAAGTTATACCACGATGATACTAATGAGTAACCTATAGCTATTTAAAGACCGCATACAAATCATATACCCATAAATACTCATTCAAGTAATAACATTGTCTTATACGAATAATAAAGAGAATTCAAATTCATCTATTTTGAGCAATTTATTAATCAACTAATACTGATAAATAATACGAAAATAAACTTAATCCTTGAACGATTTTAAATTATTGATTCTTTTTACTGAAATTATGTTCCAATTGCTTTATTGCACCCAGGATTCAACCATTCTAGAATCAAAGCTGGGATTAGCCTTGTAAAGTTGCATCTTAAGTGTTTCAAAAATAAGGCCTGAAACCACACACACCACTAACCATTCACCTATATACAAACACTTCTATGTAATCACACTTGCTATAAGACCAAGAAATGGAAGAAAAAAAAAAACCGGACAATTAGTCATCCTACAAAAGATAAACATAATTAAATCCAGTGTTATTTTTATAATAAAATTACACTATTAAAAAATATTACAAAAATTTAAATTTTCATACTAATGTCACTCTAAAATCCTCTACATTACCAGAAAGTGTCAAAAAAGTGCGATTGAACAGCTCAATGAATGCAAAACCTCATGTTGATAGAAATCAAACTAATGACGGCGCGCAAAATGAAACAACATGCTAATGCTCACTATAAGAACTGCTTATTACCTGAAAAATTGACATAATGACACAAACAACTCATTTTTGGAGTTTCCAAAATATATCAGCACAATACTATTAGATGACAACAACCCATAAAATGCACCCCACTTAATACCGTTTACAAAGAGCAAACAGCACCACTTCTTTTGGTGGGTAGCTAGCTAGCTTGACTCCCCAATAAACACATTATTTTCACCTCTCCTAGTTCATTTTACTTTATTCATAAATACAAGCAATATACAAAAAACATGTATCAACCATAATGCTAAATAGTAACACTCTTCTCCTCCATTATGTATTCGCCCCATATCTGGAAAAGCTGTTTAAACTAATGTTTAATAAGTGTTTGATTTGTGTGTTATAGATGTTTCTTCTCAAGCGCTTCTCGTCAAAAAATATCCAGAATGACAAGTGCCTAGCAGACATAGAATAAATGCATTAGAGTATAGAAACACAAGATAACTGAATACATATGCAGCATTGCACTGCTGATATAAGAGCATACATAGTGAGCATTAATCTGTAATGTACCTCTGCACGCTCAATTCAAGGCGAGACACTTTGGACCGTCGTAATGGTGAAGATAGGCCTGAAAGCCATCCTCATCCATCGACGTTCACAAAGTTTCCTAGTATGGACTCTCACCTACAAGTAAATAGAAATACAAACCATAAGTGACACAAAATCTGACCTAACTCGACTCACGTAAAACTAGATAATAGAGCTTGCATCTAAGACCTGTTTCTCATCAACTGAATTTGCTAAACTAAATTTTCATTTTTACTGAACAAACTTATTACTATGAAAACTTATTGAACATTAACCAACAAAAACAGACCTAAGTTAAACATTGAAACCGACACAACATGAGGAAGGCACTTCAGCATTGTGGTGAACCTACAGGAAAGCGAATTTCGCCAGCGTTTCCTTTTGTTCCTCCCAGGCCTGATGATCAAGGTTTTTCCACCCACAAACTGGCAAGCCTATACACAAAAGCACAATGAATACAATATCATTAACATCATCGCTCTACCATCACACTCACAAAGTTGATTAAAGACAAGCAAGAAGTCAATTTCCTGTTTGAAAATTAAGGAATGATAACATAACAAGAATAAACCAAACACCACCAACCAAATTAGTTTTAAGTGAAAGGTACTTCACCTCATACTATACCATGAGCTGGTGGTGAGTAGTTTAGAGAAAAAAGGGGGTAACCCCTTTATTGCCTCACTGAATCGCGTACTGGCGGCAACCTAATAAACATTGACTCACACATGACTGTTATTAACACCTTCAACAACTTCCAATTCGATTGAACCAAAATACTACCGATAGTAATTAAAAACCAGATCACTGTCCAACTATTATTGTAGCCATAAATAATTGCAAAATTAACATGATTAACACAAATCCCTCCAATAACCTCAAAAAGTGCAACTAACAAAGCCATGACACAAAAAATTTATCAAGAAAACAAAACATAACAACATCGAGAAAGACCACTATTCAAAACACAAATCATATCATTATATTTTTTTAAAACATACATAACCAATAACTGTCAAATCATAAACAATCAAATTCTAGGCATGCCACAACATATATCCTTAACTTAGCAAATTAGAATCAAGATGTTCAAAACCATTTGTACAACCCAAAAACCAATCAAATAAGGACAACATCAAATTCCGTAATTCACAACGATTCAATCAAATAATTGAACCAAACATAAACCAAAGGCTAAAATCCACGATATCCAATTAAAATCCCAGAAAAGTCAAGACTCCATAACATATCTCTCTCTTTT
>SNQN01003913.1:3765-18352 GCA_008642245.1 Bassia scoparia | reverse complement strand
ACGTTCTTGTGACCCTTCAATCCAACATTGTTGTTGTTGTTGTTGTTGTTGTTGTTGTTCACATTAAACCCCTTCAAAAACTGATCGTCCTGATTCACAACACCCTTCGAGTAAATCCCCTTATTGAACCCACCGTTCAGGTTGATGCCCGACCCGAAACCCGACCCGAGCTTCCACCCGTCGTTGAAGGCGTTGAGATCCGAGTTGTTAGGAGGGGTGGTGTTGACGAAATTACCCTTCTGCATCAAATCGAGATTACCTCCGACCCGAATATCAAAATTGCGACGATCCTCTGTTTTCTTAGTCGGGTACGAATTGACGCTCCAAATTGAATCGTTCAACGAAACATTAGCTAAGTTTGATGTATGAACACGAAGTTCATCGCTGAATTGCCAGAATGATTGATTATTGTTCTCCATTTGTTCGAAGAAATGCCTCAAAGAAGAGTAAAGTGAAAAACAGAAGAGTATGTGTCACACTATTGAGAAGAGTAATTGGTGAGTGTTTTTTTTAGGAGAGAGAATTACAATTTACAAATGGGTGAAGCGAGAAAGAAGGGATTTGTGTTGATTTATATAGATGTGGAATTTGAGGAAAGTTCAAGGAAGATCAGAGGAGATAACGTGTGATTATGTCAAAGAAAAACAAACTAAAGAAAAAGGAGAGATACTGTTCATAAATTTTTAAAAAATGATAAAAGGGGACACGTGTAAGAATTTAAGGTTGTTGGTAAAAATGGAAATGATGTGTTGTTATTGGTGGTATTGTGTCATGTTCTGCTTACACTTGTTATCCATTGGTTTGGTTTTACCATATCCTCCTCCTCTTGGCAGTTGGCAGTTGGCACCTCTCTTATCAACCACCTCTCTTGACTCTTTCCATAACTTTTGAGGACTACTAAAACATAGTGGATTTTGTGGGAGTTACTTATTGGTTGGTTGTATTAACTGATTTGATTAGCTTATTGGGTTGTTTTGATTAGTTGATTGAATTAGTTGTTTTAACGGGTGTTGGAGAAGTAGTTAGTAGCTACATTATTTCGTAAAATCACCATTGTAAACATCAGCATTTGAATGAATATGGAATAAAAATTAGATAAAGGTGTAATTTCTAGTAATCTGTGGTTTAAATAATTGTTTTTTGTCCAAAACCCTCAATACTATATTCCAAAAATGTCGCTCTAATGAGATATCTACCAAACACCCTAAATAACGGATGAGATGGTCAAATCTCTAATTTGTCATCAAAACGCTAATTTAATCGCTTTTCAATTCATTAACTCTCAAACTCCCTCAGTAATTTTTAAGGAAGAATGGTTAGGATAATTGGTTCAAAAAAGTTTTAAGGGAAGATAAAACGCCCCAATTGGTCAAATAATATGTACAATAACGCTTGTCGGTCTAGCTAAGCTTCCCTTACCTTATGTTTGGATGGCAAGATTTGAAAGAGAAAGAAGGGAAGAGAAAGGGAGGGAGATAATTTTCATTGTTTGGGTAGGAAGGGGACTGAGAGGAAGGGATCCATAATCCATTTCCCTTTCCTCCCCTTCCACCTTTTTCCCTCACCTTCATTTTCCTCATCTTTTGTTATCCAAACATAGAATTAGTGAAATAAATTTGGAAAAAAAATATCACTTCTTTCATAACCTCTCCCTAGGATCGGGTGACAATCTTAATTCGTTCTATTAACTTGTAATCCTTATAGGTATTGAATGAAGGTGCGAAATTTGGGTGGGAAATATAGAAAGGTGGAGTTTGCTTTAGTAATACTCTCTATGTTCCCTTTTGTTTGTCATGTTTCCTTAAATGGAATTCATAAATATTCGTCTTGTTTATAAAAAAAATTCTATTTTTTGACGAGAAGAAATTTTTTAACTACAACTTTATCCACCTTTTCTATAGATAAATGAATCATATTATTATTTTTCACCCATCGTATTAAATAAAAGATTAATCACTATCCAGTTTACTCCCCAAAATTAACTTTACAATATATATATTTATTAACTTTTCCCATTATGAACGTGGCTTTTTAAATTCACAAAACTTCATAAATTAAATTTTGATACCCTGTAAAGTGGAAGATCTCATTTTCCACCATTTTTTTTATGGCATGATGAAGTTGAAGTTGAAGTTGAAGTTGATTGAATTAATATTGTGAGAAGGAAAAACAATCTTTGGTCATAAATAATTCATTATGCAGAAAACATGAATGGCAGAATTGCATAATAATCAAGCAGCCAAATAAGACGAGATAAGCCCCTGATTATGAATTGTGACAATCTGTGCATTATTGGACATGGTCTGATTTGCTTTATCATGGGTGTGTCGGTCCAAAGTCCAATATCTTGATGAGCATTATTGCTTCAAATCAATACCAAGCCACCAATGTACACACAATACAAAAATTTAGAAATAGGATCCACGTTTGCATTAACTGATAACAATTCTAATAAAATGAATGAATTGAAAAATCAGTCGAAATAAACTGATTTTGAAACTAATTTTTGACCTGGACAATATGTTTTATATTCAATAACATAAATCTCCATGAATATTTTCTTTAAATTCACACATTAGAAAAATCGTAAATCGATTAATGGACGAAAGAAATGTCAATTACGGAGTAAGAAAATTGATCCATGTTCGATTATTGCGCCTGCAAACTAGAATGTGGAGTAAGCTAGTGACACGTGTCGGACAACAAATTTCCCTTGGGGTGTTTAATAAGGAGTATCGATTGATTTAGATTCGAATTAAAACTTGAATGAGTGATGCAACATACTATCTCAAAACATGTATTTTCTATCTTATTAAAGTTGCATTTCATATCATAAGATGATAAGTTATCCTAGATCCTTAGAGAACTAGGTTCAAGTGTTCAATTGTTCTTCAAATGCGTTTGGTCCACTTGTTAATTCCATCGAAGGCCCAACTTGTAAGTTGAACGTAAATGCTAATGGACCGCTAGCCCACACGGTCTACGTGTTGTTTTGAATTTTGACACTTACACACTTTTGCATGCTTCAGTGCTTGACATTACATTTTGACTTTGTTTTTGTACTTCGTAGTTTTTTTCCCAGTAATATATTTTTACGATCGTAAAAAACGAAGTACATAATTAAAGTAGAAAAAAAATAGGAAAAATGAAACTTTTGTTAATTATCTATATACTACCAGTCTGTTTCTCTTTATTTGAAATCAGGCGAAAAGAAATTAAGAGAATCTCTATTATATAAGTCAAGGGGAGCCAATGGTGCCCCCTCCTTAAATTACAATATTACCCTCTTACATACAAAAATAACCAAAATACTCCAAAACAATTCAATTTATTCAATCAATGCATAACCAAAAAGTTAATGAGACATTAATTATAATCAATCAACAACTATAAATCAATTAAATAATAAATTGGAAAAATAATAAACAATTACTATTCAATATTCAAGTAATCACTACAAATTAATCATGATAATTAAATTATTTAGAAAATTTATTTTTCAATTGCACACTTTTAAAAAAATGAAATTTGATATTATCAATTGCAAATAAATCATTATACTAATATCCTCCCTCCGTTTTTTTAGTTGTCATCCAGTTTCTATTTTGGGAATGTTTTCTTAAATAGTTGTTCCAAACCAAACTAAAAATAACCTTTCACATTTTACCTCACTTTATTTACTCTAACATTAATGGACTTACCCTTTCTAAAGTCACTTCTCATACTTTACCCATTCTTTTCACCAAAATTACTATTCCATAAAATTATATCACCACATATCTCTTTACCTAACTTATTCAACTTTTTACCCAACTTACTCAACTATTTATTTAACTCAATCAACTCTTAAAAACCGCTTCCATAATGTATGGAAATCAAAAAAACGAGCTATAGGGATATTAAACTATCAATTTAAATTTTGCCTGCACGCTATTTGGATATCAATTGGAATGCATTATACTACTGCATTAAACTATCAAATTTAAATTTTGCCTACACGCATAGCTTGCTAAAAAAGCTATAAATAAATAACAAATAAATAACATGTTGATTAATTTATTAATTTATCTAAGTACTACGTGTAGTAAAAAAGTTAGATCAACCATTCAGTGACCAATTAAATTTTTTTCATATATGTTCACTATTAAATAAATTTTAAAACGCTAAGCACGCATCGCGTGCTAAAAAATCTAGTGAATCTTTATTATGAGAAGGAAGCAAGGTGTCCCTATGAAGTTACTCAAATACCCTTGTATGATCTAATAAAAAAAGATAAAAATAAAATTTGAAAACTTATATTTATCCATCAAATATCTCAATCAACATCAATTGAAAAAAATAATTACTAAAATGATATATTTATAAATAATGTCAATAAAAAAAAAGGAAAAGTTAATTAAGTTAAAAAAAGTTAAATCAAAATTATTATGATAGTCAATTACTAATTAATAACATTAAGTAATTTAATCCCATAAATTATTATGTTTATACAAAATTTAAATTTTCAAATTGTATATCATAAAAATTCTCAATTGAATTCCATACATAATAATGACTTGAGTAGTAGTAATTAGTAACCATTTTATAACCTGCTGATATTTTATTAACTGTTAGTGGGAATCAGTCAGATTAAAATCAAATCACGACTACGGTCTATATACTGTTCCGGCGGCATATAGCCCACATATCCTGATATACAGGACAAATCCGTCATTTGTGTATAAATTTTTATTAAATAAGGTGGCACGTCAGATTGCGTCACTGCACCCGTACATAGCTTTTCGAACACAGACGCAAGACATAAAAACTAAGTATTTATTATAATAAAGAGAGGCGCTGGTTAATTGCATCTAAATACTCCCTTATAATAATAAGAATACTAACACTTTTTGAAAAAGAGGACGTTTTATAATTTTGACCCTCTTGCGCAATTAGTTATCTAGTTTATAATGGGAAAGTTTAAATAAATAATATCGACGACACATCACAAGCCTCACATTGCTAGATTTTCTTCGCGTTATATATTCTTATTAGTGCAAAGGTGAGTTAAACTGGATTGTATGCTGCCTACTACTCTACGTGTTAATATCCACTTCTATCATATCTCATAGTACGTGACGGTGGTCGGCCTATCTCGATGCAAAATTATAATATAGATTGATGTACTTAATTTATAATAATCTACTTTTATATCTTAAGAAATTTCCGTGATGAACCATACGGGTGACTTTTCTACAGATTTCCTGCTTAAGTTCCTAGTATAACCAAATTCTAACTATCTACTTCTGATTCATAAATTTAACGCTCCAGGCAGTTTATATTTTTTTCTCATTCTAAAACACGACCGAACGACTATTAATCCTTATTTGAGCACTTTTGCCAAAATCCCCAGATTTAGAGGCCATAAATCTCATCCATGCACCCATTATACCCAAAACAGGGAACGCCCCAGATATAGAGAGTATTACTAAAGCAACAACCCACCTTTCTATATTTCGCCACCCAAAATATTCCGCACCTTCAATCAACATACCCTATAAGGATTACAAGATCCGGCTTAAAATCTGTAGTAAGACGAAATTGTAGAGAACAATATGTCATTCCTTCCACCCGGGAGTTTCCTCCATCAAGGGTATCCCAAGGTAGGTATGAAATGCACAGCCTCTGTAATTTATGGTTTCCTCTCTCCCAATTGAAAATAGTTCCTCACTTAAATAACCTTCTATGTTTGGTGAACCCGTACGACATAAACATACAAAGATGAGGATGTCAACGACAATGATGTGCACCCTAGTTGTCAAGTTACTAGCTTGGGTTGAGCATCACGGCCTGTTCGAAAAACAAAGTAGTGTGCGCAATGGTAAATTGTGGAGGATAAGGGAATTAAGTCTGTATATATGCGAATCCAGCACTAATACCCCCTCTTCCATGTCTCGGGACCTAGCGCGGCTTCATTCATCCTACCCCTTGTCTTAATCAACCGTGGGTTCTTAGTTCTCCTTTTGGACCCAATCAAATCCACCAAACCAACACCACTGAAAACTCTCATCCCTATAGCCTCTCACTCCCTTCTTCCCCAACTCTTTGTATCTCCTGTGGTCTGGTTTTTCTCCCTTCATTTCTCTTTCAAATCTTGCATCTCACCACTTTGCCATATCAATAAGATCTCAATGACCACAGCGCTTAAGATGGGACAGAGCACACCATTAGCTTAGATCCCGACATAATGCCCTTGTTGCCCGTCCATTTGTACATATTATTATGACCAATTTGGGGCCGTATTTTTACGACCTCTCCTAACGCAATTAAAAACTTTTTCTTTGATTTGAACCCGCAACAATCATACTAGACTTTTCCTATATACTCCTAACCATACGACCATTTTCCCTATACCTTAAACCGAAACATGGGTTAAGTCTATATAGAGTGTTGGTGCTTATTAGAGTCGTATTATTCGCCACGAGGAGCATTAAAGATTAGAATATTGATTGTGCATCTAATAACAGCGAATGTCACAATTACCGATCGGATATCGTTTGTCGAACATCATGGAGCCAATTTTACCAGAAGAGATTTTTCTACCACTCCCTCACTACACTTCCTCGTCATAAGTTAGAATTGCCTATCATAGAATTACTCACCAGTTGGATTATGGTTTAGATGATATCTTGCGACACTCGAAACCAAGCAGATTAAGTAATCGAATAGGAGGATTCATCCGGCAATAATTTGGGCCACAGCCCACTGATCTTATCAGTTAATCGATTTTATCATCCAGACTAATGGACCTTGTTCAAAACAATAATTAAATTATTCAAGATGTGACTCCAGCCATAATATTTAGGAGGATGCACACCCACATTTGGGTTGCCTATGGAGCAACCAACAATCTCCAACATTATTAGACTCCACATAAATTCTTTTAATTCTTCTTTAAATTACCTACAAGACCGGAATTACTATAGCATAATATACACTTTATTTACCACAGCTGTGTTACATATTACTTAATGAGCCATTTGTACATCCACCTATCAATCTAAGTTTTATGGTCCGCTAGCTCTTGCTGTTTTCTTCACTCCTTACTAGATTCAGTGGCTGATTACTTACAGTAGACAGAATATCCTTAATCACGATCCCTGGTCCTAGGGCATCAATACATTGTAATAGCTACCAGACTAATCTACTATACTTTACACATCACAACATACCGTTCGAAATGTTCTTCAATCCACAACAGGGTAACTAATCTGCACATCACAGAGGACCTAATCAAAACCACTGAACCCTGCAATATATGGAAAAGACTTTACCATATACATATATTGGATCAGTTAATACAACCAAGGAGCTATTCTATAAAGGTTTAGGCACTCAGAATTTTATAGGCATAATGATTTAGACTAGCGTCAGGATTCGCATAACCCAAAAATCTACTATCTTGATTCGTTTCTCTGCTCATGAGGATACTCCGTAAACTCAAAAGGCCCGTTCATTGGAAAGAGCAATAGAATGGTACCGCACCCGACTGGACTACCATTGATTGGAAAACGTTGATTTGAGCTTTTATTAGAGCGGTTGCAGTAGGTCAGCCTCTTCACTAGAAAGGTTGGTTGCCACCCTCGCCCATGGAGCGTGGACGGCAGAGAAACTGCCGGAACTGCCAGGAGGGAGAGAAAAGAGATAGGATAATTGGAGTGACCATAGGCGTAACCACAATAAACCCAAAAAGGGAAAGGTATTGTGAAACAAGTTGTAGTCAACAGCCTAAGGCAGTTGAGCCATCATAAGCCCCCCTTCATTCCACACAATAACAAGCACACACAAATCATTGCCAGATCTATGATACCAAAAACCATACCATTTACTTACACTGATTGACTTCCCTGTTTAATTGCATTTTTTAAAAAATTTAAAATGATTGAAAGTGAATAATCCCAATTAATAGTTAATCATCCCTTTAATCTTTTTTGTTTGTTTCTGTGATATAATTTCGAACCAACGATTATGACATCATACTAACATCTAATTCCTTTGTAATATAATCTTTTATGACCTCGATAATTTTCCAGTCCAATCTAATTCATTAAATTACGACACGAGGATCAAATCTTCCGTTTCTTTCTACGCTATCTCAACTCCCCATTCTGCAAACTCAAAATCCGCATCTTTATCGATATTCTCCAAAATTAATTTTTTTCATTTTGTATCATTTTTTTTTCTCTCTCCTCTGTAAAAAAAAACACTAAACTACAAACCAATGATCAATATAACTTTACTTCATCTTTGGTGCCTATAATTTTCTGCCAACACTAAAGGGAAACTCGTCTTGGACAATAAGGAACATATCCCTCAACGCTTTTTCTGTACATGTGTCACAACTTCTCTTCGTCCTTCTTTTGACCATCTCTCCTGCCGTTCATCTTCAAAAAGGCGAGTAATCATTCTTCGCTATTCCACTTTTCTCGCTTTAACAAATATATCTTGCGTATGTAATGAGAATAACAATAACTTCAGACTTTCTAATAGTTTCTGCACCAATTGGGCCCTCAATTTAAATACGTTTAATCATTGGTATTTTACAAAGATGGGCGCTGCTACTGATTGTATCGTTTGATCAACGTTCCGAATGAATTACATACAACTCCCAAATACCACATCTATTATCTTCGTCTACACAAGAGAAAACCCAATTCCGTTTTCGAACTTCAGCCATCTTAGATTACTTGGACAAGACCAAGCATATGGTTATCCAATATTTCATGGAATGAAACATGTAGCGTCAATTCTAACGCTGCAGAAGAAGAGAGCAATTGAGGCAATAGGAATCGTGACCCTATCGATTATTAGGCTTTCGCTTAGCTCGTCTTGAGCTATTACAAGGGTCTTATTTCCACGCAACCCTAATATGTCATTATTCGGACACACCGCAACTTACAAGATGGTCATGGAGGTGAGTGGCCAACAAACTTCTTGCGCCAAAATGGAAGGGATTTAAGGTTTGAAGACAGAAGTGGGTGGTGTTCCAGTATGAGTTTGCAAGGCCTATGATGGTACGATCTTAAAGGACACCATCCCTCTAACAACTCCGGATCTCACGCCTTCACTGATGACGGGTGGAACTATGGGTTCGCGGGTTCGGTCGGGCATAAACCTACAAACGGCCGTGATCTGTTGCTGCAGGATTTCGATATTTGTATAGAAATGCGGTTGATTTACTTCCGATAGGGATTATTAATGATCGTATTTGGTGAAGTCGAGGTGATAAACGATCAGTCCTTTGGTGCAGAGGGCATTTGAAACATGTTTAAGAGGGGATTCACGTGTTAATGTGAACAACACACAACACAACACCAATGTGATTCGAAATTGTGCAACCAGGAACTCAGCGTAAAGAAGAATTTACGTCATGATTGCGTGTTGTAAGGGATGAATGGAAAAGCCAGCGTCATAAACAGGAGGGGAAAGAAGACGATAAAGGTATTAAAGGATGGAAAAATAAGCACGCAGCCTCGATAATTAATAAAACGAAACAAATAAGAAATTTAACAAAGCGGCAGGATTGTGAGCCCAATGTGTTTACTATTAATTGTACTTTTGAGAGCATTATGCCAAAATGGCGTGTGTGACGAGTAATAAGTTGTCGACGGTTGTGGCGATCCGTAAAGTGCTAAAGGGTTTAGAATTGAAGTAGGTTTAATGGACTTTCATGCCATTAACCTTGTGTATCCACTACTCCCAAGGAATGAACCGGACTGTTAGCCCGGGATTTAATGTATGACTCTATTACGTTGGCATTTGTAATATGATATCCGTCAATGTATTCCACATTGACTGAAAACTTCAAGAGAGGACAAGAGGCGTTGTTTTGCTTATGTTTTCATAGGTTTCTCGGAATTATAATCGCAAATTGTGTAGTCTTTTGCTGTCTATCCTCTCTATTGGGCATCTAACCGTTGTATGAATCAGTCATGACATTAAGATTTTTATGGCTTAGATATATATCATGGTGTTGATTTTGTTGTATAAAAAGGTTTTGTTACTCTATATAGTGATTGTAACTAAATGATACTTTTGCAGCTTCGAACACTTGTGTGTTTTGTCTCCGGTTAATTATTCTCGTTTCGCTGGTGGTTTAATTGAATGTGCACAAGAAGTATAGTTGATCCTAATGGAGGATTACATAACAAAGTAAGTGCTCTTTTGTTGATGATGAATTAGCAATTTAGAGCTTTGGTATTAAAGTGGTTTATGGAGTTTTTGGAGATCCGCTTTGAGGCGACTCTTAATTGGTGTTTTAGGAAAAGATGGGGAGGTTCTGCGAAATATGGAGAATAGAGTGAAGTTTTATTTTGAATGGATGTTCACTGAAGTTTAGTACTTATATAAATCATAGCGCCATTTTAGGCATTTTCGCCATTTTTGAATTAAATAGGTTTTGATTTTGCAGTATCCCGATGATTGATTGAATTGAACAATTTACAGAGTCTATTGTGAAAGGACTCTGTTATGCGCGACGGTGAGTGGCATAGGAATTTATGAGGGCTGAGAGGGTTGTTAGTATGGTGTGAAATCTAATTTAGGGGATCAATGGGTGATTGCTTTGATGGATGTGTATAACAAGAGTGTGTGTCTCGACTTGTTTTGGGATTTATTGGTGAAATTCTTCGTGGGATTTTAGCCCTCATTTGTGGTTATATTATAGTTAATTGTACAATTATGTTTGAATTTGGAAGGTTCTTGTTGTGGCGATCCTTTACACAGAATTTGTGTTGTCCTTAAATGTCTTGATGTGGCATTATTGGGTGGGTGTACATAACACGATAATCAGTCCCTTGCAACTAAATCAGTCTGATTCTATATTGCTAGTAAGTACAAGGATGTATCAATATGCTCTGAGACGAGTGACACATCAGAATCTGGTGATCGGTTGTCATTGCATCTTGACATATAGCCAATTGTTAATGATGGAGATGTTTTTAAAACCTATCAATTATGATCAATGGATGTGTTTGACTGTGTACTATGGATCTGACCATGTTCTGCTATGATAATATTTTTATTCGATCCAAATTTTGTGCTGCATGCGCTTGTTAAAGTGCAGACGCCATTATTAGTGAGGTATTGAGGAGACATTTGTAGTAGGATCATGTGTGTAATGTTGGTGCAATTAATTTACTGGTGAGCTAATAACTGAGGATTGAACAGATGTATACTGTGTGGTGATTACTAATCAGGTCAAGATATTTGGTACATGTGAAACCTTGGGAAGTTTGAAGGTGTTAATAGACATGTACAATGGTAGTACAAATCTGGTAATGTTCCTATCTCAGAGTCCCATTTGTTTTTTTTTGCCGCCACGAATGTACCGCTATTTCAATGGACGGCAGATAACTACCGGGGTAACCCCGTGTGGTTTCATCTTACGCAACCCTCCACTCTCATGTCCCAGCGAGCTACCGCTAAATGTATTTGTATTCTAATAGATGACTCCAGGTGTAGTCACACTTCTTACATCGTAAAAAAACTATGTTCGGCATTATGCGGTGGACGCTGAAAATTCTAGTACCCCCTAATCACTTTGACCAATTGGAACACCACGATTCCAGTAAGCAGGACATTCGCACGATGTATATGGGAAGAGTTGAGGCTCAAAGAGCATTTACTTCTATAGATTAAAGTACCGGTGATCTCCTGATCATATGCTACATAATGAACTTTTGCATCGGTCTTTTGAAATCCCCAAATCTCTGTGAAGAGCCTTGGATCCTTTAGAGATGGAAAAAGTTAAAGATGAATGGAAAGCTTATATGATGCATGTTGTCCAGATATATTACTTGTTAATTGACTTACTCATTCCTTAATTTATATACAAACGGAAGGAAATGGAGTTCTTTGTCACGTGTCATTTAGTAGGTCACCCAAGATCCAATTGAAGGGGTAGATGGACCTAGTATGCTAGCGGGATTGATTCTAAGTTGAATGATTCATGTGTGACTTTTGTGGTATTAGGGTGTCGTGCCCAGCCCTTATTTGGTTGGAAGTGAGCAAAGGCAAAACTCTTTCCGATCCATCCTAAGTCTTATTCTGACTTTGGACCCAACATAAAGAACCTCTGTGGCTGAAAAGCCTCTCGATCACTTTTTCCTGAACGTCTCTAAGGTACACCACCCCCCCCCCGCCCCACCCCCCCCCAAACACACCGGCCGCCGACCCCCCCACCCCCTTTATCCGCCGGCCGCCCCCACCCCCACCCCCCCCCCACCACCCCCCCACACCCCCACTCGCCCCCCCCGCCTCCACCCCCTCCTAAATTGACGACGTGTAAATGCCCTATTACATTCTTCTGTTTGTGCTCGGGTTCTCGATAAATAATGTTTAGACTTAGGTCCTGTTTAGTTGTGGCATTATTTTACATAATAATAGTTAAATTACTTATGCAAAAGATTCATCATATCAATGGTGATGAAGGATTTTCTTCCATACCTTATTGCCACATGGGATGTTTTATTTTCGAAACTGGTTCCAAGCAACTCTGATGGTTAGTAATAATTTGTGTTTATCTAAGAATCTATTGATGTGAACTGTGAAGTTATCCGAGTCCTGACAAAATCATTGGAGAATTAGTTCCAGACTCAACATTAGAGAAGAAAATAATTATTTGCCCAGTTTGTTGATGAGTAAACCAGCGTCTTAGATGCAAGCTTCCGATATTATGCTCTGATTATACTCTTATATGATGAGTCTAATCTAGCGTGCTGTTCAATGATGTTTTTCCTTAAAACTCCAGTTCCTGTCGTTTCATCGTAGTATATGGCTTGGTATGTACATTGGCTCTTTGCTACCTACTTGTCTATACATTACGTGAAGTGATGACCGTGCCTGCGCCCTTACATACTACCGCGATACTTTGCTTGAAGACCCGAAGTACGTACTCTGTGGAATTTATTGTCTCAATAAGATATAATAGTCTTAGGGTTCTACAGAGGATCAAGAGGTATCTTGACGACCTCTGCTATTATACCATGCAATTCCTGCCTATCCTTCGCGCCGAATACCTACACGCCTATCGATTCTGGTAGCTGATCTGTATTTGGCAGAGTGAATTGTTTGTGAATAATAGGCATTTCCATCTTACTATTTATTAACTGGAGAAAGGATGCCCAAGTAGTCCTCGCCCATTTGCATATAGCCACGAGTTTCCTGTAAAAAATGTCTTCTCCATTTACTTATTCTTTCGCCTTTACAAACAGCGCCAGACGTGCCAGATTTAAATAACGTATGCCAGAGTACCGTTACAAAATTTCAACGAACGCGCCCAATCACTGACTTACAGTATGGTCATCATCCCATAAAGAAAAAGAAAAGCATTTAATGTTGTTTACATGATTTAGGCTATGAAAACATCTTTCCTATACAGTAGATTGTTACAATACGCCATAACATCGCATAGTCAGTCAACATGATTCATATATGCTCTCAATTACCATTAACTAGTAGACTATAACAGACTTAGTTATATGGCTAGCTTACTCCTTTGAACTATGAGACCTATGTGTTCCGCCGAGGAAGCCATAACTCAGTGATCCCATCAGTATAATACATTGTGTGTCCCTGTTTCTATACATCTAAATAGCATCTATTTATGTCGCAGGCACTTTCACTTACTGGATTGTATCCCAATGTATCGTTTGGATGCGAGCGCGCAACTGTAGGAAGCGCTTTCTTAGGACGAATTATCAAGTTTAGGTTACACATCCTAATTACAACATTCACACATTGAAAAGATCAACCTTACAAACATAGTTTAAAACAGCTTTGTATTACACACGAAATATATCGGGCTGAATACATACATAAGCAGAGTGAGAGCAGTGTACTAGTTCAGCATTATGTGGTAATAAAAACTACAAACTGTTGTTTTCATATCTGGCTATGGAATTCACTTTCTGTTTCAATGTGTGGGTGTATGTTTGTATGTGTGAGACCTAGCGAAATACTCATACAATATAGAGTCCAGTAGCTCTTTATATTTTTCTATGGACATAATAGAATTCTATTAATATACTCTGTATCTCCTGGCACAAAAGAAGACAGAAATTGCGAGTGCGTGATCAGACAACCGGAGATAACATCTCAGATTATTAATGATTATCTACCAGTATTTAAAAAAAATATCGCCCAGTGATTAATTTAATCTGCCTCGCTGTTCTGTACATCCTTTATGTAGATGGTTGGTGTACGTCTAATGCGGAATGCTAATGTAAAGCATGCGCTCACCACAAATAAAGCAGGGGCTTGACTTGGTGGTTTATTTGTTTCATTTCAGACATTTTTGTCGGAGTGGAGCTGTTTAGCTCTCTCCTGTACCAAACCGAAGTAATTAGTGGGATATTGAGGGAAGTTGGGTGAGATGTTTCTATGGCGAGTATGGTTGGTCATTAAGAAGAATGGTGAGAAGATCAGTAAAGAACCAGATTGTAAGCTGATCATAAATTTATTTGGGAGACGTCAAAATGTATGTGTGGTTGTGAGTATGTCCGTCCTGTTATTCTGTCATATTGAAGTTTGTATACATAAAAATAAG
>SNQN01003912.1:44348-56398 GCA_008642245.1 Bassia scoparia | reverse complement strand
GGAGTAATCCTAATTTGTATACTACTTTTATTTTCTTGAAAATTATTTTCAAAAACTCAATTACGTTTTCTGAAGAACCATCGTTTTATCATTCAACATTGGAATTCAATAAAGATCAATCGTTCATCAATTCTCTTTGCACTTTTGYTAATTATTTATCCTTTAATCTTTTCTAATATTGTTTTAAATTTGTTTATGCTTTTAATTATGTTTTCCCCAATCGTCATTATCATGTTTAATTTCAATATGAGTAAGTAGTTCAATTTCTAGGGCAATTGGGGATCGATTGCAATATGATTGGCATGTATTTGGCTTGATTCGATTCTTGACTTGGCAATTAATTAATTTCCTATTAGATTGTTCGTTATGTTAATGAATTTCGTAGGGCCCGACTTAATTGCTTAAATTGATTAGTCACGAGTCTCTAGATCTAGCAATTAAGACTTAGCACAAGATCAACATCAATAGGTAGAACGAGACTATCCTAGGTCGAGAGATACGGTTAYGAGTAGTTCTATGGTTCAATTGATTCGAGAGAACTTTGACCCTATTTTGATTGTTTCTTGTTATCAATTGTTGATGCCGAATTGTTGCTAATTACTGCTATAACGAACCATAGCCCTAGATTCGTTAGTCATATAGTTTAATCTCTATTATTCGTCGTATTTATTAGACTTAGTTTGATACAACACAAATCAAGAATTCTCTTATTAGTTTAGATGCTTTGATTCAATTAATCGATGATTGTTGCTTCTTCGAGGATACGATCTTGTTACCACTAGCTGCATAGTTAGTTCTGATAGGTATTTTTGATAGACACGCGACAAGCCTGTCACCTACTTTTTTTTTCAAATTCTTTTATGTTTATTGTTCGAAATATGTACTTTTCTTATTCATTTTTTTTTTTGTTTTTTGGGCGATTTTGTGGCGATTTATTCATATTTAAAGTATTAAATTGTTGGCTTAATTATTTCATTAGTTTTAATTTCCCTTACTTTTTTTTAGTTATATATGTTACATAATTGAACCCTTGTGTTCATCTAATATCTTGTTTTATTGGATGAATTAGATGATTTTTAACATTTAAGGATATTCTTTGTTGCGAGCTCGATTTGTTTGAGTTGCATATAGAGCGAGTAGGTTTGTACTATTTGTTCTACTCTGTTTAGGAGGTTTAATATTTTAAAGAGTAAGTCTCTGTTAACATTTAATTGAAGTTAGAATATTTGACTACTAAATGCAGTAGAAATGCGGAATAATCAATGTCTTTTGAAGATTCGTATTCAAGTTTGCCCAAGGGGAAAAACCTTACCTTGCTCTAGTCACTTGTYATGTAGATGCTATATTTTTAGGATTTGAAGTTATTGATAACAATTTGTGGCTATTTTTTATAAATTATATTGTCATGCATTGTTGATTTTTTTGCTTGAAGTCATGCAATTTGGAGTCATACCACTCTTATGATAGATAGGCAACCAAAAAGTATACCTTTTCTCCAAGCCTCCAAAGATATTAAGTAGTTTTATGTGAGATATAAATCATCTTCAGTCTATAGAAATCTAGGATGTCATAGGGGGTGGCTTGTCATGCAGTGACTTCTTTTAAATCTGACAAGGCACGCCCCTYTTTATCACTTCAATAGGCATATGGTCACCCCTGCAACTTCTAAAATGTATATTTTAACATCTTCATCTTCCCAGTCCCATGTATCACACTCATGTGCACATTCTATGTCAACCCTAAGGAAAACTGTTGGATTACTTGGTGTGCATATAAGATTTTCTCTGGCAAATAGGTATGCCATGTGTCTTTGGTCAAGAAATCTGAGATATGGTACGGTGGTGCCTTAAGGTTTCAGCAGAAACATGTTGGTGTCGATCTTAGAAAATTTTACTTTATCTTGCTTGAAACTGGTTAAGTTACTTACATGCAAGTGCGATTCATTTGCACTCAAAAGAACTTTTCATGTGACATGTTTATAAATGTTATAACTGATGGCATGTGGTTGTGCAGCTATGTTCTTTTTCCCTGCTGACTTTACCATTCTTTAATAGATACTGTTAGGCCTGTCTCTTATACACATATGAATTATTCTGACTACAATCGATATATGTTGTCTACTTGGCCTCTGTGAAACTGGTGTTATCTAAAACTCTATTAGTAAAATGTCTGTATAAAGCATACAAGTAAGCTTATTGAGTATTAAGATTATGTAAGAAGGATTGACGGTTACTTCTTTGTAAAAGCTACTGTAACTATGTTTATATGCAAGAACTGTGTAGTTTAATCCTTTCTTAGGGACTAGCCTAGTTTCTTTGCTTCAAAACAATAAGCTACTGGAATTTGGCTAMAGCTTTCTTTGTTTCTTGTACCTAGTCTATTTAACATGTCCTATTAAGTTGCTTGACAATTTATTTTGGGAGTTATAAAGCCAAACAAGAAAGTATGCCTTTTCTTCTAATAAGATCGAGATAAAWATGGCTTGTGTTGACAAGCAGATGGCCTGTGTTGTTGCCTCATTGTATGTTGTTGTTGATCATCCTATTAGTGGCCTGTTCTTGCTGCCTTGTTTGGAGAATCCTTGTCTTCTTGTTGTAGTGAAACTCTGGTGTTGGTGTTGCAGCTGCAYCGAGCTATGGTGRTGTTTGTTGTCTAAGTTGTTGTTGCTGTTGTGGTTGTTGTCCGAGTTGTTGCTACTACAATTSTCATTATTCAAGATTCATGAGAATTCTATGATGCAATGTTGAAGTAGGAGTTGAAGTGAGGATTCTATGTTTTTCGGTTTTTGGGTCCTTTCTTATGTTTTTTGTTCTTGTTATTAAATAATATCCAGATATTGGGTTGATTTTTATTATTTACAATGTATATTTCCATAAAACTATGTATATATATTGTTTATAATTAAATATAATATTAAATTTTATATTTGTCAATTTATTAATAATTTAACCATCATTTTGTTGGTTACAAATAAATTGACTTTAGGAACTGCTACAGAGGTACTATCGGATGTTTCGTTACTAAATCCAAAACGATGGTTATCTAAGACAATTTTTCTACCATAAGGTGAACCTACTTAAATGCGTCGTTTATGACTAACAATAACAACACATTAGGAGACCATGTCGCCATCAACCCATTATTTTAGTAAAGGTGATGCTTCAACACCTA
This sequence comes from Bassia scoparia, assembly GCA_008642245.1. Taxonomy (NCBI): domain Eukaryota; kingdom Viridiplantae; phylum Streptophyta; class Magnoliopsida; order Caryophyllales; family Amaranthaceae; genus Bassia; species Bassia scoparia. Next base: position 53,227 of record SNQN01003912.1, on the reverse strand, counting down.
CCTATCTTTGCGCCTATATATCACTAATAGAGCGACTGCACGTTATGTAACCCTAATCCACGTAGCCAATGTTGAAGACGCATAACCTACTATGTGTCAACTGATTTTTTAATATTTTTAAATATTTCCAACAAGAACTAATACGAAAATTAATACTATATAACAACGATAATAAAACAATTGATTATTTTCAAAAATAACATATCAAATAAATAAGATCATTATATTACGATAAAATAACAAACACCATTACAGGACGCAGTGGTAGTAGTACTAAATATAAACCGCGAATAAAAAAGTATACAACAAAGCCGCAATATCAATAGTTGAGATGAGACAGAATTACAACTATTTTTTCACCACAAATCTCCATCTCAAGTTGCAATGTAATCATCTAACCATACGAGATGATAATAAGGGCTAACTACAGATCCAAGAACAACTAATAAGGACAGAATAACATAGGAGATTCAAAGGTAAATGCGACACAAAAACTTTATGTGTCACCATTATACTAAAATGTTGACTGCGGATAGGTTCTGTAAAAATTATTCTATCTCTATTCAAGTCTAACATTATAAAAAAAGGCAAGCCAGCGATGCTTTATTGTGTGCATATTTTACAACTGCGAACACTTAGGAGTGGTGTTTAGGTGTTTTTTTGTAGTAGTAGCTTTGGAATTACTTATTGTCTCATAACTTTTGTTAAATTACAACTAAGGAAAAGCTTGAATGTTCTGGTGGTTCTAAGCTGGGCGAATTAAAGGTCTAAGCAAAGTTTCCCCGATGATGATTCTTAATGGTTTTTCTAATGGAACCAAAGCACATCATAACGGTCATCTACCAAGACCCTTAAGCTTTATCCTCACTTACTTCTTCAAGCCATTGGTAATGAATCTTGTTACAAGGCACTGTGAACTTGGACCATATTCTTGTGCATTTGATGCCGGAGATCTGATATCATTGTCAGATGCATGTCGTCAAGTGTGTCGCCCATTATGGACAGAGAGACAAGATTGTGAAGTCCAACAAGTGATGATCGTTCTCCATAGAAGAAAACCTTCCATGAGTAGGAGTCTTGAAGTTCTCATAGGCTCTACTTCAACCCATATTGGTGAACTAATCCACCAACAACGATTAATATTTCTTTTGTCCCGTAGCATAGGGAGACCAAGAATGTCTGCCCCACTGATTCAAAATGGGTAATGGGAATAGCAACTTGGAATACGCAGATGGCTAGCTTTTGATGGATGTTGCCATGGATTAGGCACTCGACACCTCTTGAAGGTCGATGCAATTTTTTTTCTCAATGTAGGCTAATAGTACCTAAACGAAATATTTTCTCATGAGAGCCCTTACCGCAATGTGTGATCCACATTTCCCTTGATGGATGTAGTCACACCTCTGCCCTTCTCTAGTGTGATTGCATTTGAGTAAGGGTGAGAGAATGAACTTCTTGTAGAGTTGGCCATTCCAATATACCAACCAAGTATCGCGAATTTTTCAACGTATCTTAGATCTTTGAGGGTCAAGTGAGAGAATGCCATTTTAAACTTGTATTCAATGATCTTATCCATCGTAAGTACTTCACGATTAATGAAGTTGACTTCGGTCAAAGTTCATCAAGCTTCGTTTGAATTTTTGACTTCCGAAAACACTGATCTTAGAGAGTCCCTAGTGGAGAAGGGCTAGCAAGCTTGGGACAGAGGCCTTTGATTGTTATCTGACTTGGAGAGACTGCCACCAAGTAGAAATGATCGAAGCACTTCAACTGTCCTGTTTCAGCCATCGCTCCGCAAGTATTGTGCATATTTAATTTATGGCGTCGTACTCCTCATTATTTGCTTAGCCAGAGCTAGGAGTCGACATGAACTAGAGTCTTTTTCCTTGCCGGCTCAAACTAAGCCTTACACAGTTTGAATTTCCAGCCACTTAAGGCCTCATAGCAACTCCGTTGTTGACGAAGGGTTTGAGGACTTGAAAACTGCATAGCATATTCAAGGTTCCCCTTTGGGGACCTGCAATAAGATACCTGCCCCATAACTGTGTGTGAGTGGATGAGCCATCCACAAACAAAAGTCCATATGTCCCGCTATGACGTTTTGACTAGGGGGGAGGTCTTTCAATGTCAGCATGGAATCAGTCAAGGGACTTGGGCCGTGATGCTTTTTTTCGAGGCTCGAATCCAGATTGAACCCAATTCAGTTCTATTGCCCATCTTAAACATACGCCGTTGATGCCTCCAACTTAGTTCAGTGGTTACTCTGATCGGCTGGTCGCGTAAGTAGACCCACAATCATGTGGCTGCGAAGTAGGGATGGAAGCTTCTTAACTTGCCATCATGTAGGTGTGAAGCCAATTTCTTTGTGGTGGTATTACGCAATTTTGCTCCTTGGAGTACATAACTCACAAAGTACACCGGGAGTTGCGATCCTAATCCTTTATCGGTCACGGCAATACCGCAAACAAAGACAGCTCAGTTAAATAGATAAGTTACTGTGTAAAGAGTTTTCTCCTTTCCCACGGGGCTTACTAACGGCTTATGAAGGAGTGAAATGGTTCTTTTGGTTCACAAAGGCCGCTTCGGTTTCTTCACTCCACGCGAAGATAAAAAACTTCTCTTTGATAGCTTTGAAGAAGTACTAGACACTTGTCCTCTTAACTTGGAAGAGGAATCATCCCCAATGATGGTTAGCAACACAAAACCTTTGAATTCCTTCAATGAAACTTAGGCGATTGCAATGTCAATGGACCTTATTAGATCTTTCGTCAAGTTTTCTATAATTATCCGTTCATTCAACTAAGGAAACCCAAGAACTTGCAAAAGTGACTACGAAGACACACTTTTTGGGACTGGAGTTTCAATTTAAATTTGAAAGTGTCGTAATGTCTTTGAAGTCTCTCTAGATCCTTTAACATGATCTTTCTCTTTTTTCTCTTGATGAATACAATACATCTATGTAGGCTTCTATGTTCCTTCACAAGTCAGCTATGCAGATGGTGTGTTACGCATCTTTGAAGGTCGATTGGGGCATTCTCAAGAGTAGACAAATGATATACACTATAGACAAATACATAACCGTTGGTTGGTGACAAAGGCCGTCTTGTCCTAGTCTTCCTCCTTGAAGAGATTTAATGGAATCCTCGAGTATGCATTTACGAAGCTCAGGAGCTTCATGCCCCTATTCCCGCCGAGAATCCACTAGCTTGCGATCTTGAGTGGGAAGAATATCTTTGGGAACAAGCCCTTGTTGAGATCGTGTAGATCCACACAATCCTCTAAGTCTCATTGTATTGGGACTAGCAACCACATAGTAACACTACTCTAGTATTGGCAAGGGTCGATATGAACCTTGCATCGAGGAATGTTTTGACTTCATCATCTGCTTCTTTGCATTCGAAACTGAACCTAACAGAATCCTGTTCTTTTGTTTCACATGGCTTGATGTAGGGTTTAACATTTACAGTGTGATAACTGATGTGGCAATTCTTAGGTGTCTAAGACGACGTTATCTTCCATCATGAAGGGCAAAGAAGTCCTTATAATGACTGTCCATCAAAAGCTTCTAAACTTGTTCCTACTAAGGCGAACATCTATATCATCTCCAACTTTAAACTGTTTCTTCTAGGAAGGATTGGCTTCCACGCAAAGTCCCTCTTTGACATCGACAACTGGCTCAAATCGAGAGAATAGTGTTGAAAATAGTCCATTGGATTTCCATGGTTCCCTTGATGAATGGTGTTGGACCATACTATCACTACAACATGCCTCCCTTCTTTGAACTCTTGGTTCTTGAAGGTTATGGTTCCTTCCTATCCTTACCCCCAGCAAGTGGCTTGACTATGGTCCAATAGCACTCTCCTCGGGAAGACTTGCTAGATCACCCATATGATGGAGCCTTTCTTTTCATCCATTGCAGGAAGAATTCATTAGCAATTAGATGAGTAACTACCACGATTTAGAAGCATTCTCGGGTAGGACGACTAAGGATAAGTTGTAGAGCTGTCATGTTTTGAACCACTAAAACTTAACGCTTCATATGCTACACTCGCTTCTCCTTTTACCCAATTCGGAGAAGCAAGACCATCGTGGCCAAGGGATGGAATGACTCCTCCCAAGCTAAATGACATAATGGTGGGCAATGGGAACAGAGTTCAATCATCGTTAGTATTTAAGTTCTAAAGGCATTCCGAAGCTAGATGAATGATCTGAGAACTCCTGTTAATGAGTGTTCTACGAACTCTCTTGTTTGGCAGATCTTCATTTTCTACTAGAGAGGATCGTCGTGATGGGTGCATTACCATCCCACAGTTCCTTTTTAACCAGGAATCCAACACAGTCAAGATCTCTCAACCAAAAATTCCATCTGGTCTGAGGACATCACACATTGCTGAAGGTTTCGCAATCAGTCCTTTTGTGCCTTAGCAGTCAGGTCTTTATAGTGAACCCGTCCAGGAGATCATATGAATATCCCAGAGTTTTGAGTTTCATTTCGTGGGACATCAATACGTGTGATGAACGTCTTCCACTAGAAACATCTGATCAAATGCTTCTTTACTTTCCTTAAGTGCTAAGGCGATTCTATGTCTTATTGGAAGAGTGAAACATTAATCCGTGACATGGCCTATATTCATATATGAAAACTCTGTAAATACTTAATCGGTATCTCTAGTTTCCAACTCAGTTCTATGGGGAGAGTCGTCGATGGGAAAAGTTTGTTACTTCTCAAGTAATACTAGTGATAGAAAATCCTTGTGTATTCAACTCTAGCGTTGCTAGTTGAAAGCCTTCTCTTCTTTGACCTTTTCTCCTTCTTCGTCTATTGTTACTCCTCAATTCCAAGTCCCTGACCTTCGGTTTCGGTTCACTCGTCCGCCACGCACTTTGGTGACTTTGGTTATGCTGAGACTTAATCAGAAAAAGGGATGGCACTCTAATCTTTCTCTCGTCCTGGGAACTTAACTATTCTCCTCAAATGGCATGAAGGATTTGTAAGCCTAGAGAAGTTTTTCAAGTTTTCACAAATTTTTCGAATTGTGTCAAACTTAAAAGGTTATATCATTAAACCCAATAGAAGTGTATTAGGATCACTGTGGTCAGATCTCAAGCCTGGATATTTGTAAAGCCTTAATTGTTGAAATCGCTTGACATAGCTTCGCAAGATCTCTTTGCACGCTGTGAATTTAACCAATGAATGCTACTCTCCTTTCTTGACGGGTGTTCACAGAAATGAATGAATAAAGACATAGACAATTTTAGAAGAAGTTATGGATAGACTCAGATTAAACCATCGTAGGCCAATCCATGTCTGAGGGTAACTACGGAAAGTGTTGCACTAAGCGTTGCATCACTACTTGAGTGGTTACGCATGAGATGTTTATAAACACTGGCGAGTGATCATCGGGATCGTGGTACACGATAAGCGCTTTGAATTAAGTGAACTTTGATTTCCTAAGCTTGAGGAGTCCAGGACATGATTGCCTCGGAAGGGGAGTTTGGTGGGTAAGGGAGAGTGCTTGGCATATCCCTCTCATCCCTTGAGATGGATGATCATGCTCCCGATCTATGTAAGCACGCACTTCAGGTCGATTGCTCCTGCACTTCGTGGGATGAACCTCTGGTTCATCTGGACGAGAGCGGATAACTAGGATCCCTGAAGTAGTTAGGGAAGGACCTTGAGTTATGAGAGAAGATGGGATAGGGTCATGCACACAAGGTGGAGCCAATGAGAGAGTATTTTCTCCTAACGTAGCATTTGTTTAATCCTCTCTGCTTTCTGTCTTCAAGGGATCCCCTCCAGCATCCTTGCTTTCATTTCAGCTTGTTCCCTCTTGTCTTGGATGATCGCTTCAACCATCCATGGAGAAAGCCTCGTTAATCTAGCTTTTTCCTCTCAAATGAGTGTTACAACTTCCTCTGTTTGGTTAAATCTGGTTATACAGATCATCATCATCTTCACACGCTCATCAAAGTGATAAGGTCCTTTAATTGACATGAATGCCTGGGGCAGAGACTTAAAGGTTCGGGGAGTAATGCAATACTTCCTAACCCGAGTCTTTTCCCTTTGAATGGAATGATTTAAGTGCATGACATTCCCTTTGTCTTTGGGATAGGATCCTTGACTTGGGCTATGGCATGAAATGTCAGGCATCAGTCTTAGCGGTCCTCTTCGCTAAAGGCACCTTCTTACTTTCCAACTGTTGAGCTTTTAAGCGGCGTTCTTTTTCTTTAATGCCTCAATAGATCATTCCTTCTCATTGAGAGTTTTGGAATTAGTCGCAAGACATCCGCCTCACTCTCGCTAACAATTTTGCCTTGAAGACATGCGCGACTTTCATAACGATTGTCCTTTTACTCTTGATAAGGTGTTCCAATCCTTATCCAGTCCTCAGTGCTCATCCTTCTTGATAACAGTCGAAATATGATATGGTATTTCTCTACTGTGACCATTCGAATTGCTCTCCTTTTCCCGAGGGTATAGAGGAGTGTCCCCGCTAGTGGAGTTGGTCATCTTCTGAAGGCCATTTTTTGAATTGCTCCCCACAACAGCGCCAATAGTTTACAATTGCAATGTGCTATGCTCACAATATTTTTCTCAGGAGCTTCTAGGTTGAGAGATTGTTGGAGGCTTCTCGTCCAATGCTGGCATGGAGACCTGACCAGTTCGTTGGTTGGACCTTGTAGAAGATGCTTAACACTTCCTTTTAAGGCAGTAGTTTTGTCATTAGCACTTGGTCCCACGTCAAAGACTCCTAGACGCTGCACAAAAGGAGAATAAGTCCTTTTCGGATTATCTCCTCTCTGATGCTTAAGTAAGTACGAGTATGGGAAGAGTAATGCTATGAGTTTTAGATAGAGAGGTAGAAAGATTAGTTTTCTCTAAGTAGTTGGTTGTTGAATGAATTCAATATGTGTAATAAATGAGCTTATTAGGGTATTTATAAGGTTTCTTTTCTTAGGCCTGAAAGCTTTGATGAGTGAAAGTTTGTCATTAATCTACACAATAGTTACCCGTTTCAACCTTTCGGGTGTAACTGATACCGCACGATTCTAGATAGTTCTGAAGGGCTAACACGTGGTCGTGGGACCGCTCCGCGACTTGGGTCGATTCGATCCACATGGAGTCGATACATGCATGGGTCCACATGTCCACATCACAATTGTCTATCGAATTTTTTCTACTTTTAAATAAGATTGAAAAATATATAATTAGAAGTATTAATAAATAGTAAGTTCCTAATAGATATATAAGACGGTAAATCATATTAATTGGGTTGGTTGGGGCGGGTATAATAAAAATATGATTAGACAAATTTTGTTAAGAAATTAGCTTTAGCGAAACCACTTATTTAATAAACAAAATAACAATTAAGTTGATAAAAAATTGTTACATCTATTTTATTTGTCATGGCAATGTTTTAGAAAGAAGTTATATATTATATATATACTATATATAATATATATATATATAATATAGTAAATATATATGTATATATATATAATATATATATATAATAATGTATATATATACGAGAGAGAGAGAGAGAGAGAGAGAGAGAAGAGAGAGAGAATGCAGGATCAGTGAAAACCTTTGAACTTAGGATGAAATACGTGAGAACTTCTAAATTAGCGTAACTCTTGCGCCAGACATAATTAACCTTCCTAAAATGTAGCGGTTAAACTTCCTAAAAAATTACGAACATATCGACATGTAATTCATTCGACAATCACTGCAAGTACTGATCGTTTGAAATCGCTAAATTCCACCTTTTGTCATTCTTGTAAAGTAATATAATCTTGGTGTTATTATAGTAGGTGTCTGCATTTTTGAATCGTGAAATGCTTATGTTTTGAGTTTTTATTAGATGGATTACAATTGAATTGGTGTTGTAGATAAATGCAATTAAAAAGTTGAATTTTTGTGGTTGTCAGGTGTAGTCTGGATGCTTATTGATAGGAACTGCTAGATTACAAGCTTGAAATTTTTATCTATGCTTGTCAATGCAGTGTTGTAGTTGTTGAAGTACTTGTGATGGTAATAGGTATGTTCTCTAGTATAATTCTGAAATTTAGCTATAAGATTATGTGTATCTCATCACTTAAGACTTGGGTTTGATGAAATGATTTTGTATCTGTACACTTTTTACAATAAAAGTACCTTCCCTTTATACTGACATGTCACCCGTTGGTTTTCCCTATAGCATTAAACTGACTTTTTTAGTAATTATTGCCAAATCAACATTATAAATTCATAGTATCATAGATTCGTAAGACACTTTTAATTGGGGGGAACATCGTGAGGCGCGCAGTGGTTGTGCGTTATTTTTGAAGGGTTGAGGGTGGAGCCGAAATAGAGAGAGCTAAGAGGTGTTCTTTGGATCGTTGTTTGCGTGGGAAAGTGGGTATTAGAAAGTGGTAATTGAATAAGAATTGTTAGTTGGTCCTCTATTTCTAAAGCGTTAAAAAAAAGGTAGCTCCTAATAATAGTTTGGATAGAGAATATGCAGTGAATGATTATTTGTCACGTTGAGCTAGTGTAGATTTATTTTTAATGGTTCCTTTTCATTCCCTATTTAGTATGTATACGTCTGGTATGGAGTTAGTTGTACCCTCTCTATAATTACTTGCTACCGCCTTTTCCCTGTTTTGCTTTTACATAATCAAATTTTGTAAGCTCCTTTTACTGATTTATTCATGGATTTGCATACCGGACATGAACTTGTTTGCCTTTTTTTAATAGTCTTTTTTGATATTTAGTTTGATTTTTTTGATCATTTTTTTGTTTCTCGGAAAATGATTCATGAAATTCCGTCAACAAGTCTTTGGTTACTACTTTCTCCAACACCAATTTGAAATACAAATGACTACAATAGTCACTT
>SNQN01003912.1:1079-29913 GCA_008642245.1 Bassia scoparia | reverse complement strand
TTAATAGATGATTAACATTGAATTTGTGTTGTAGATAAACAAATTAAAAAGTTGAATTTTGTGTTTTCAAGTGTAATCTACTATTGAACCTAAATTACACTTGAAATTTTTTATCTATTTGCAATGCATGATTGTAGTTGTTGAATACTTGTGATGGTACAAAGATATGTTCKATATAATCTGAAATTATTCTAAAGATTATGTGTATGCACATAAACTGTTTGATGAAATGATTTTTATCTTGTACACTTTTTAAAATAAAATGTACCCCTTATAACTGAACATGTACCCGTTTTCCTATAGCATTAACTGGACTTTTTCTTAGTAATTTTGCCAAATCAAACATTATAGAATTCATAGTTATCATAGAATTCGTAAGACAGTATGGGGGACATCGTAGGCGCGCAGTGGTTGTGCGTTATTTGAAGGGTTGAGGTGGAGCCGAAATAGAGGAGGCTAAGAGTGTGTTCTTTGGGATGTTATTTGCGTGGGAAAGTGGGTATAGAATAGTGGTAATTGAATAAGATTGTTTGTCTCTAATTTCTAAAAGCTTAAAAAAAAGGTAGCTCCTAATAATATGTTGGATAGAATTATTAGTGATATTATTTCACTTGCTAGTAGATTTATTTTATGTTCCTTTTTCTCCTATTTAGTATGTATACTCTGTTGAGTTAGTTGTACCCTTTATAATATTACTTGTACCCCCTTTCTGTTTTGCTTTTTACATAATCTTTGTAGCTCCTTTTACATGATTTATTCAAAGTGATTTGCATACCGGAACATAAACTTTGTTTGCCTTTTTTTAAATATCTTTTTTTATTTTAGTTTGATTTTTTTGATCAATTTTTTGTTCTAGGAAAATGATTCATGAAATTCCGTCAACAAGCTTGGTTACTACTTCTCCAACACCATTTGATCAAATGACTACAATAGTCACTCCTCGTACCATCTATACACCGAAGGGTTCTAAACAATGGATTCCATGATGTCTGTCAGAGATGAAGCCTTCCATAGGAATGACATTTGATACACTAGCTGATGGTCTTGAATTTTACAAGGCATATAATAAAAGTTGTGGTTTTGTGGGGAGACTTAGCACAAATAAGAAAGATGATGATAATATTGTGCGGCTGAAAGATGTTCATTGTAATAAAAAAGGATACAAGGAGGACAACAAGAGGAAAACTGAAAGCAAAAGCGAGGAAAAGTGTGTTACAAGCTTCAATTCGAGGAGAACGGGTCTTCGACGTATTAGTTGTGATGCAAAAATTGGTTTCAAGAGACAAAARGAAGGTAAATTTGTGGTGTATCTTTTTAATGAAGCTCACAATCATTTATTTGCTACTRRGACTAGCATGCATTTTCTTACGAATTCTCGTAAACTTACACTTGCTCACAAGAAATTCATATTCGATAATAATAGATTGAATATTGGACCATACAAGTCTTACAGTTCGCGCAGATAGAGCATGTGAGTAGTTATGGACAGTATAGGCGAACGTTGTTTTGATTTTAAAAGATTTCAGTAGGGATAGTTATGTTATATATATATATATATAGTATGTATAACTATATACTGAGGCATTATTTGAAAGAGAATTGACTGCTGCAAAGTTCGTTAACAAACTGTAAAGAAAAGGTTCACTCAGTGGTGGAGGCTCTTTTTTCGATTATTGTTGTGAATGAAACAGGAAACTTAACTAGAGTCTTTTGGGCGTGATGTTATATAGTGGAAAACTACTCTGTTTTTAGTGACATGGTCTCATTTGACATCACTTATGATACAAACATAAATATGATTTTGCCCCGTTACTGGAGTCAACCATCATGGGAAATGTGTATCTTTGGTATTTGGTTTGCTTGCAATGAGGATATTGAGTCTTTTACTTGGTTGTTTGAGTGCTTTTGAAAGCAATGTGCGGATTTGAACTACCTGTCTAGTGACAGATCAATGATCTGCAATCAGGTTGCAATTGAAAAAGTTTGGAAAATTTCCTCAGGTAACTCTGAGTTTGGCCTAATAAGCTTTATCTCTGAGGTTCAGGATAGGATCAGGTAACCCTGAGGTCAGGGTATAATAGCTCACGTGACCATGCGTACTTTCCATTAAAAAAGACTGACGCCGTCAGTTTTCATCCAAGTAACATTAAAACTAACTAATTTACTCATTTAACACCTAAAACTAATTATAAAAAATTAACTTAAAATAAAAGAAAAATAAAACATTGACCATACCCTCCTTCGATCCCTCATTCCTTCAAACAGACCTTCGTCATATTCACACCATTTTCATCTTCACCATTTTCACCATTTTCATCTTCAACCCAGACCTTCATACATTACATTTTCTCTTCAACCCCATCTTTCAACATTTTCATCTTCAACCAGACCTTCACAATTCACCATTTTCATCTTCAAACCATTCATAACTTCTCCTTCGTCCTTCCTTCAAACCCAAACGACATGGTATGGTATTGCGAGATTGTTAGCAGAATTGTATTTGGTATTGATGCAACTTGTCTCTTCTCTCTCTCTCTCTCTCACTCTGCACAGACACCACATCAGTCATCACCTACCTAACACCTTTCCTTTTCCACTCTTCCAGGCTCGTCTCCTCTCTCCATGGTCCTGCTCTTTCTCTCTCGAGGTTCTTCCCTTGCAATCTCATTTCTGCATGTTTGTCTTCGTTGATTTGTCTGAATTTGCTCTTGTTTTTTCGCTGTTTATTTTGATCTGATTCATCGATCTACATCTATTGGGATGATTAGCTCCAGTTATAAGAATAACTCAATTTATAATGCATTTTCTTTGTTTCATTTTTGAGTCAATATGGATTTTGTTATTGCTTTATATCAATCATCATCAATTTCATTGCCTTAATTGTTGACTAAATAGATCTCTTTTTCAATTGGGTTTTCAGAGATCTGCATATTGTTTTGCAACAACCACCAACAACTAGTAGCCAGCCAAACGACGACCAACACAATTCGACCAAATTAAACCAGAAAAACCTGATAAAACTGATAAAAACCTCCAATTTGTTCGAATTTCAACCATTCGAACTCATTGCGATGATGGGTGACGAATTTGTGCATGGAGGTGCGATTTGTGTGTTTCTGGTCGTTTGCAAGGATGAAAGGTGAAGGTGGTGGCCTGAGAGTGGTGGCCTGATGGGTGAAGGTGTCCTATGGTCTGACTTTGTGCTAGTGGTGCCTGCGAATTTGTGAAGGATGAATGGATGAAGATGGTGAATAGCCCAGTTTTATAAGTTTGATAAGATGGTGAATTGATGAGATGGTGAAATGATGTTGATGTTGATGAAGGTTGAAGTTGATATGATTATGTTGGAGTATTTATAGGTTAGTGTATTAATAATGAAGATATGATTTTAATTAATTAATTTAATTATTTAAGTGTTTAATTAGTTATTTTTAGATATTAAATATGTTAATTAGTTAGTTTTAATGTTAAATGGATGGAAAAGAAACGGTGTTAGTGTTTTTTAACGGAAAAAGTACGGTAGGTATGTGAGCTATTATCCCTGACCTCAGGGTTACTGATCTATCCTGAAACGCTCAGGGGTATAAGAGCTATTAGACAAAACTCAGGGTTACCTGAGGAAATTTCCCAAAAAGTTTTTATTCATGCTAAACATAAGTTGTGTATGTGGCATATAATGAAGAAGGTTCCAAATAACGTTGGACCTAGATMGTGTGATGAGACAGACTTCTTAAAGAAGCTTAGTGAAGTTGTATGGAATCGGGACCTTGAGCCGGAAGAATTTGCTGTTGGATGGCACTCTGTGATGTCAGAATTTGAATGGTTTGTGAAAATGTTTGAAAAGAGGGACCAGTGGATTCCTTCTTATTTTCAAAATCTATTTATGGGTGGTATATTAAGATCTAGCAAGATCTCAGAGAGTGAAAACAACTTTTTCACTCTATTTACAAATGAGAATTGCCTCTTMGTTGAGTTATGGTTAAGGTATGAATCTGCAATTGATTGTCAAAGACATACCCAAGATCAACTAAATTCGAACACCAAAAACTCAATGTCTCGTCTTGTGACACCTTTACACCTAGAAAAGCATGCTTCTTTGGTTTATACTCATAATCTTTTCTATAAATTCCAACATGTTGTGTTTAACTGTGGGGTTTCAAGTGTACATTCATCCGAAGGCACTGATCAGTTTGAAGTCTTTGACAATYCAAGGAAAAAAGCATARAATGTGACATATGTTGCTAATACTGCAGATGGCTTTTGTTCATGCAAGATGTTTGWGTCTATGGGCCTTTTATGTCGCCACATTCTGTTTGTGATGAAATTAAGTTTTTTACAKAAATTCCGAACAAATTTGTGTTGAATAGATGGACTAAAGATGCTTTAAGGACTCCATTGTACAATTTTTGCATCAATTTGAAGGGCGTAGAAAAGGTTGAAAAGCATAAAATTCTTGGACTTATTTGGACAAAATTCTTCTCATGTGTTGGTCTTGTTGAAGACAAACCTAATGGTTTGAATTTGTTGCTGGAAAAGTTGACCGATCTTGAAAAAGATTTAGAAGCCGAAAAGTCAGATGCTCATGAACACTCCAAAGAGAAACACTTGGAGTTCTTGCTTGGCTCAAAAGATATAGAACTTAATATTCTACCTCCAGCGAAGTCTTCAAATAAAGGAAGTGGAAGTGGAAAACGGGAGAAAAGTGAAAAAGAAATTGCAACTGAGGCYCATAATAAAAAGCAAAGGCAATGCAAATATTGTGGTCAATTATCCAATCATGATACTCGAAATTGTTCGAAAAAGAAAATGGTTTTGAATAAGAAGTAATTAATTTATATTTCCATATTTTCTAACCTTTTTACTCGTCTTTTAAAAGGTAACACTTTAAATTATGTGCATTCATGTTATTCTGCATAACAATTTTGTGGTCTACTACTATAGAATTAGTTATAAGTAATTTTTTCGTTGTTTTATTTAATTTATGTACATCTGTCTTTTATATGTGCGCACTTTTATTAATTTAATGTCTCATTGTATATGAACATATATGGTAGGGTAACATTAATTTTTTACAGATACATTAATATGGAAATTACACACAATTTTGAAACAATGATAATTAAATGTGAAATTACTCACAAGAGCGGACTGAATTAAATAAAAATTATTATCTAAGAAGACATAAATTTGGACAAGTTTAAAATGCAACTTATGTAGAATAATGGATATTTGGGCTACGTGTGAGGTTTCAACATGTGGTAGCAATCGGAAGTTCTGAAATAGGCATTTACCTAATTCTCGCAATGCTAATGTTGCTTTCTGTGATGCTACAACATTTTTATTCAATATATATGCTCAGATTTTTTATTCTCAGGATCCTTTTTACTTCTACATTGTCGGATATAATATATATAATATATAATATAATATTTATATATAGAGAGAGGAGAGAGAGAGGAGAGAGAGAGTCAGGATCCGGAAAACCAATGTTATATGAAACGTGAAACAAGAATAGTGGATACATTTAACTTTCTAAGGGGGTACATACACAGGAAAAAGGGTAACAGACTTTCAGCTACTGTTGATGAACAGTTAGCACGGTACGCCTTTAAACACTTTCAATGTACCAGATTGAATCAAGTGTATACTAGATTAAATGTGGAACGGTCCATCTTCAAATAACGGTCAAGATTAAAAGTTTTAGTTTCTACCCTAAGGTTTGGTTTTAATGATCCTATTCCTATATATATATATATATTTATAAATATTATATATTATATATTATATGTATATATGGATAGTATATATATATATATATATACAGAGAAAGTATGCCTTTATTCATTTAGTCATTATCATTAACCGTCTATGACATACCTAAGTATTGTATTGAAGGAGACATAAATAAAAATGAATGGATGCGAAATTTTGCTCGAAATATACCCTCGTCTTTTATATGTAGCCCTGAATCTAAATGTACCATGTAGTGATACATATGTGGTACATTATCTCTTTCAGGGTACATTAAATACTGGAAATTACAAGCAAAATTGAACATGATATTATAAATGTGAAGATTTACTCCATTGGAGATCAAGCTTTATTTGCAAAAATCCAACAGTAAATGCGCCTACCAACTGAAAGATTAAAGACACAATCAGAACAAGACTAACTAAATAATATATTAATCAGTAATGTACCATTTAGATTCAAAATGTTACAATTAGTTACATATCGTTTTCTCTTGTAGTTCCATAAGAATTTGTACTTCAAATTACATCTTTCTTTTTTTGCGACATTCCATAACATCATTCTTCTGTAAGCTTCAATTTGTTCACTTACACAACATTCACTACGTGATCATTCAGATCATGAACAATTTGCTGCGCAAAGTGAAGAGCGGTAATTTTCCTTGTCAAGGACTTAAATAGTGGGACAATAAAAACAAAAAATGAAAAATGAAAAAATATTAGTGAGGGATAGTCATAAACTTATTATATTCCATACATATACATATATAAAATTTTTAATTACTTGTCCAAGTCAATTTGAAAAACATACAGCAGCTTTAAAAAAACATATATGAACATCTGAATACCCACAATCTATGTTCTATTTTTGATTGCCATCAAAAGGTACAACTTCAAACTTCAAAGAGTCAATCAATCGACGATCTTTTATCAAACATGACTCCTGTAACACACATCAATTGCTTGGCCTACGTACAAAAAAAAAAAATACTTAGGATCAATAGATAATCATAGATAAGTAGTACTGTATTCCTGCATTAGAATTACTAAAAGTGTAATTAAAACTGAAAAGGCCCACTACAAAAACGAGAAGAACAAAGATGAATGGATTTCAATCTGGTTTAATCCCTGAGAAAAATGCTAAATCAATAATTGATCATATTATGAGCTTTTTCCATGAAGAAGAACTCTTGAGATGAAGCCAAAGAGAAACTTTGTCATTTTATTACTTCCAATAAAAAATTAAATCATATCCATTGCTGATACTTATGTGATAGAAAACAAACGGGGGAATCCTAGATAAATTTCACCAAAAGTAGGCTTGCCATGTGCAAATAATTCTCTGACTGTCTTCGCAGCAAAAACTAAAATCTTTACAACTTGTGGAACTTAGTCAAGACTCAGAATAATGCCAACACTACCTCTTTAAATTATTCCATCACAGAGTCTAAGATCCAGCTCAAACAGATAAGATGCTTTACTTTTGAATAATTCTAATCTTTTGTATTATAATTGATCGAGCTAAACAGCTTCACAAAAGATAAAATCGATTAACTTTGGAGGAAACACAAACTAAAGTAAAGAGGGAATATAAATAATTGATGAAGATTCTCTAAAAGCTGACGAAAATGTATCCATTCATAAATGCTTATGTAGCCATGTATATGATACAAATCTGTGGGATACATTCCAACTGTTTTAAAACGGGGTACACTTAAAAATGGCAACCTCACAACACCATCATTATGGCCATCCTAAGTTAACCAAATAAAGAACATAAGAATCAACATAGCCATGCCAATTTGGCCCCATCCAGTAAATCTCTCTTGTTGTGGCATGATGTGTATTGCGATTGTCCAAGTATTGTAGTGCTTTTGAGTTGAAGTTTATAACAAACAAAAATAATGACTTCCATCAACAAGGCAAAAAAATTCTGTCACATTGCGATGTATTATGAAATCAAAAGCACAAACCATCATATTAAAATTTGAAACTAATAATTGAATGATTGATCAAATTACATGGATGCTTCGGAAAAATGACTCTGAAGAGTTTGTTGTATTCTTAACCAGCTTTAATGAGTTTTGAAGCTTGTTTCTCAACGGTGTTTATATCTGTTTAGTTTTGCTAGAATCATTGAAACCTTGAACAAGATGTGAAAATACAACTGCAAACAAATTTTTTAAGGTTCAAAAGGTATATTTTAATGGTACTAGCACTATTAGACAACTTTAAAATTATCATGAACTTACATAATGATCGCGTCCAAAAGAGAGATTATATCTCACTTTTTCTCCTTTCTTTCCATATTAATTCAAAAGTAAGCGACTACTACAACGAATCACAGCACTGATAAGTTTTGTACGAATTGCTATATGATAATGCATTTCGTCTCTTGAAATCAGCTAATCATTCTCCCTGCACTTAAAAAGTGTTCTATTTAAATGAAATATGTGGGAACATTAGTTTTATAAGGGTAAGAATAGATTTTACTAAAAGGACACTATATCATAATTTTGCAAGTGAAGTGGACCCGCTCCTGTAAGATGGCTTCTTATATGTAGAAAATCACTCATTGGTTCATTGTAAAGCCTAATAATAAACAACCTAGTTTGACATATGTAAACTCTATTGTCTTCATATACAGGGCTGATGTGAACAAACTCTTTGTTTTATTTTATCTTTTTACTCTATGCTTTTTATCCTTTTTGCCTTTAAACTTCAATTTTCCCCCTTTTGGTGGGTTGGAGCTCTTTGGAATGGAACAAAAACTATAAATATATCTCAAACCACGGTAGCATACTACATGTATTGTGCAGTGATTTTGTATCAATCTATCAGATTGATAAACATCCAGTTCAAAATGGAATTTGTTAAGAACAAATTAGCCTAACTCTAATCATCTTGAAGATATTCAAAAGGTGATAAGTAGAATCAGAAACTCACATTTTGAAAATGCATAATTTGAAATCCAGTTAGAGTCTTCATCCAGGAGCATTTACATATATAGTCGAACAACGCTTTTGTGTAATGATGACAATTGTCTCATGTTTCCTGTATTCCTCAACATGATGGTGTGAAAGAAACTCCACATCTGCTGTTGCTTACCACAATCAAATGAGAATAACAGGAGCAAAATCGTAGGTGATATTTAAGTCCTTGATCCGTTGTTAATCAAACTCTTATGTTCACTCTCAATATATCATCACTTAAAATATAAAAGGAAATAGAAAAAACAATCAATAAACAACAAACATGAAAAATATTCATAAGTACTAACAAATTAAAAAGATAGAAATACATAACTGTTTTCAAGAATCGTTAGACAAATGATGGCATATGACATTGCATTTTCTTCATATTGTAAAAATTATTCAACAATATCATCAATTAATGTTTTAACACTTTAGGGTCAGATAGAGTTGTAGAAAGGGTTGGAGGTGTGTGCAATTGTCATGAATCATGCTGTTTGCCATCATTTCGTTTGATAGTATCCTTTATGTTCATTCAGAACCTCGATGAACATGATAAACAAGCTCAACATCTCGTTTAAGAAAAAGTATAGCTTTGAATATCCTGAAATACGAAACACAATCGATAAGTACATATCTAACAGTATAGAATGTAGCGCATTTGGGTATGTAATGTACCTTTATGAAAATTGCAAAAAAAAAAATAGAGAAGATAACTTACATATCAGACATGGAAAAATTTCTTCATTAGTGTGTAACCATCAGGGAGTTAAACAAAACAATGCGGTGAAATAGCAGAACTAATTGAAGGATGTGTCAACAATTAGTAGACACTGATTTCACATTCAAACCAACAGATAAGTCTTCTTGTCCATCAACATCTCCAAACCCAGCTTCTTTTTCCATCACATTCTTTTATCAACTTAGTCATTGGTTCCATGTTGAATAAGAGGTAGATCACTCGGTTGCTCGTTCACCTTTAAACATGAATCGATGATATAAAGAAGCTGAAGAAACAGAGATGCAACCCTTTACTCTTTAGAGATACAGTAGGCTTTCATCTTTTTGCGTTTGCCGCCACTACGAACTTGTACAGCTTGAGTAGCTGAGCAAATGGCAATTCAAGAACATCACGAAAACCACTAATTGATTTGTATTTAAATTCAACATCATAGATTAGCCTTTGCAAATGAGAAATCATAACACATTCCCATTCTGGGCTGGCGTTTCAGAACCAGTAGGAACAACTACAAGACAACAAGAAAGATTTCTAAAGGAGCACCACATTCTTTCAAATTAATCATAAGATCAAACAATGAAGTGTGTCGGTACAGTGTACACTGATCTCACTTCAAAAGTGTCGCTTATCAACTCATACCAATGTAAATATCATCAGGATTTTTAATCACTTCCCTTAAGTGTTTCAATCCCAACAAACTTTCATCTTTCCTTTTCGGAAGGCAGAAACGAGTAAAGGATAATCAGTCTGAGAAGTGACACATCTAAGAATGTGGTGATCATAACTGAGAAACCTCTGGCTACTGGGATGAATGTTTCCACTAATAGCATTGGAAACCAAATCACGTATGCACAAGACTTATTAGAGTCCCATAAAACAAAGACATCAAAAGCAAACTCCTTGAACACTTTCAAGTTGGGCTTATTAAGCTCTCAAAAAGTAGCAATTGCACAGAGGTATGTTGGTTTCGATTCCAATTTTTTTTTCTACCTTTGCCTACATTCCATAAAAACACAATTAAAAGAATAAATTTAAAAAAGAATTACTTAGTGTATCCCCACAATGGTATCCGTTAAAATACTAATGTACCCAGATTATCAACTAATATGTGGGTACATTTGGTATTATAAAGGATACATTACAAACTGCAAGATTTAGAATAGCATGAGGATAAAGAAAATGAAAACATCAAAACAAAAGTACCATATTGGACAGTAGCTTAACATAATCATTTAGATATTATGATTCATTAACAAGCATATGAATGTCGGGTATTTTTACATGTATAATGTACATGAAGAATATGTTCAGGAAGTAAGCCATATACTAATTTAATCAACATAAATAAAACACACATACATGAAAGAAAAGGAATAAACAGGCAATAATAAAATGAAAAAAACACATGACACAGATCACACCATACAATGAAAGAAAAGGAATATGATGTGAGAGGGCAGGGAGAGACCTGGGGGCATGACTTAAAAAAAGTTAAACCAATCTTTCAAGTTAAGTGATTTCATCATGCATGCAAATATATAAGTGTGACACTGAAGAATGTCTCCCCTAAATAAGTAAAGTCGCGTGATGAAACCTACCCGTCTCGCGTTTGTTTTGACTCAAAAAGATGCTTTGAACTCACAGAAAGGTTGCGAAATACGTAGGTCGGAGAGCTCGGAACTATTGAGCAAGAGGTAAGACAAGGCAAGACATTTTTCTTCGATTTCTGATAAAGATTAAAGGTCTTTCAAATAACAAATTACTGGCGACTTCTCAGTGTTGTTGTTCATCATGGTGCGCACATTTTACTGATCGCAGTATTTTTAAATTATTTTTCTGATTTTTCTATGATTTTCTATGAATTTGCAATAGTTAAATACCAGAATACGCAAAAATACGTGAATAAATCTAGAAAATACTCGGAAGATACGTGGAACCTTCTATGAAATCTAGAACTCCTTCTTGGAACAAGGTGTCTAGGTGCGTCGAATCAGAAGGAAATCACAATAAATCGGAGGATAATATAAAATATTTCGAGGTTTTTGGAAAATATATACGAAATCATGAGCGTAATATACGCATGATGATGATGCTATATACGCAGATGATGAGCGTATATTACTGCTCATAGGACGTATATACGCTCCATTTGCTGCTTTATACCCACCATCAATACGAAGTTTCAAAAAACCTGATGGAAAGTGAAGGAGCGTATATGACCTGGGATGAGCGTATACAAGCTCACAACACACATCCTCGCGATCGCGTATATTAAAATGTCGATGCGTTATAATATAGCGAAACTACATTCTTCTGTGTGCGAGTACGCGATGCAATACGTGTGATAAACGTTGTGTGGTTTGACATCTTTGTCTGGCACACTTCGTCGGTAATAAACACTGCCCTTGCCATTGCTGCAGTCTCGAGACCTTCACACCGTACACACTTCCATTCATACGACTTCAATACACATTCAACAGACCTCAATTCCCAAGACACGTCCACTCTCTCTCTCTGCGAAACACTCAATACACATTCGTTTCGATTCAAAGCATCGATTCCTCTTTTCGATCAATTTATTAGCGAAATAAAGAGGTATTATTATTCTGAGTATTATCTTCACTACTAAAAACTTTTTTTACTCTTTTTTTAATTCCTTTTGTCTCTCTTAATTTTGATTACCGATTGTTATGTAGTTATTATATTTCAATTATAATCTATTGTAGAAACTCACTTGTTAATCGTTTCGATGTAAATATTTATGGTTTTTCTTACGTTTTTCACAAATGTTTCCATGTTTTTTGTTTCAGTTTATTATACATATTAATTATTGTCAATACTAACTCGCGTTGTTTGTCTCAATTGCAATTCAAGATCGAAAAGGCGTTCTTTGAAGTTTGTTCTAACAATTTGATTTTTGCAGTGACAGAGGGTGAGGAGGACACACAGTACATATTATCATGTTAATAACCTTTGTTTCACTGTCTTGTTTCATATGAATTTTCTATCAACTTGTTATATATTGTTTAAACAAGACCGAATTTAATCGTTGTCACATTAAAGTCAGAATAATCAATGGACGACCGGCTGTTTTCTAAGCACTTATTGAACATTGGATAAGCAATCACATGATCCACGCTTGTTTGCACAATAAAATTTGATATGAAAAGTACTATATGAATGTTTCGTACCTAAAAGAGGCAGCTATTGAAAGAACTGATCTCTTTCACTTATTAATGTAGAAGCGCACTAGGTGTCACACAGTAATCAATCTTACGAAGTGTAGGGCTGCTTTGAAGTCAGATTGGTTATGATTATGTGAAACTTTACAGATGCGGACCGAGTATGTAGCCGCTACAATGCGGGCGATATTGGGTGTACAGATGCTGATTCGTACATGTCCCGAACACCCACGTACTGGTATCTCACTTATGATTGGACGTGGGCCATTGATTGAACCGAACTGTTTCGGGCGTTCTCCGTGAATTAACCATATAGGGGTGAGCGGACTCCACCAATTCGAAGACACACCCCAAGCATAGTCACAAGCGGATTCCAGCTGAGCTCAACCCATGACACTGTAATAGCTTGAGTGCCAGCCACTTCAAGGGTGGGGCTGAAGCCATCTCACACCAGTTGTTGGTCGACTTCACCTGGTGAGAAAATGCACCATTTGGGTCGAGTTGGACAGACTGAATGTCTCGCTAGTACATATTCAAATCAATTGAATTTTGCTTTGTGACCTTCGACATAGGGTCAAGTTCCTTCAGGCTCCGTGGTCTTCAAGATATGGCATGTCTATGCTCGAGATCACCTTAAGGGGGGATTATCTTGGTGTGCATGTGGTGTTAATTGATCAACATGGTTAAGCGATGAATGTCCTATCCCGACAGCCCCGCGTATGCATTCGTGTTACAGAGACGTGGGCATATAAGGGGTACTCTCGGCCATACATCACCAATATTGTGGTGGTGAATTGGACCCAGCTCTACTTTAGGCACGGTAATGACTTTTAAGTGAAAACGATTAAATTCCGGTCTTGTTTAAAACAATATATACAACTGACGATAACTATCAGCCTTAACAAAGCGACTTAATAGCTCACTATTAGATCTGACTTTAGATGAAATGAATTAGGCATTCTTAGTGTCAAACGCTCAACAGACGCGTGTATGACAAAGGTTAGTAATACATGATGCATGATAACATGTTTATGTGTGGCATTGTGATGACAGTGATCTTCATAGACAGCGTCGCCTACATTTATCCCCATCCACCAACTACGTAGCCGATCGATCTCGCCTTAATCTATGGTTCAAGAGCCATGAAAAATTCTAAATTGATTAAAACATTAGGAAAAACTCAAACAGAATTTCCAAGTCCTAATTCGATATGATCATAATGCCTTCGATGTTACAGACCATAGAAAATTAGCGTTAGGTTATCTGATTGCACACATAAACACATAGAGGATCTTAATAATCTGACTATAGATTCGAAACTCGAATAACTTGAAACATATAAACTTGAAATTCGAATTAGGATTAATAGCGTTTATGCAAATATAAAACAATATCAATCACTATTAATATATCTTGTAGATTAAGAATTGATTAACAAAGATATCGAGTTCTCATACTGTAGAATACTGATATATTAATTGGAATCAAAAACCTCATAACGAAAGGCCTGATATTCTAATTAGTGCTTAACGCATCATAATGAAGATGACATCAAGAGTTAAAGAACTTTAAACATGAACATAGGATTGATATGATGAGGACTCAACCCTATGATTGAATGAATCAAGGACTGGATCTCTGCGTTGCAATTTCAATTGGACTCAGTATCTAAGATGAGTCCTATTTAAATTACTGAAATCAGCTGTATTCATTCGTCTTAGGTGTTGGGAAAATTCGTTATAAACTGCGAGATGTCGATGGCCACCTTAAAGTAAATAAATACGTATATAGTGTTTGAGCGTAGTCCTCATTTGAAAGGGTATACAGTATCGTGATGTTCAGTTCCTTGTAAGTCCGAGAAACTCAAGACGGAGTTAGGTTTGTTCGTATATGTGTTTGGCAAGTAGACCCAATCTTTTGTTCTCTGGTCTAAGTGTAGTTTCGTGATGTATTCGCAAGATAGAAAGTAACGATGACTCGCAACTTGTCTGTGAGGGTGAGAGCTAGGATGGAGTTTGAAGTCAAGAGTGAGCGCCAAACCCAGACGGCGCTCCTGTACACTCAAGACACTTCATGCGCATAACATCGAATCAAAGCTTAAGCTAATTCTAAAAGCTGAGCTGCTGAATTCCTCGCCTTGAGTGCCCAAGAAAAGCTAGCATTGGGGACAGCTAAACAGGAGAAAGAAGGAGGCCCAAGAAAATAGCCTTCTACGAGTTCTAAAGGGGAGAGAAGAAGATCGGATAGCTTAGGCAGAGAGGACCAAAAAACATCACTGACCACTGCAAAAAACACAGACCGGATGAAAGGGAGGAGAAATCTAGAGAGATACTTGGTCTCAGGGAGAAAGTCCATGGAAGAAAAATTATCAGTCTTCAAGGGACCAGCATATTACGCTCAATGTCGGTGGTTGCTGATTTATGAGATTAAGGGCGCGGCCTAAGAAGGTTTGATTCATACACACGATCTCTGCCAAATGTTCAAGGGAAACTGAACCATCCCCGGTATATAAGAGCCAGCCTCTCGCACACTTCTTTATCTCGATGGTCTTAAGGGAATGAAGCACAGAGCTAATATCGATTCGGTGTTCCTTATTTAATGTTGAGACCACCCTTTCGTAATGTGATGTTGAGCACGTCCAGGTGGTTCAAGAATATACGCAGCACGTGGATACTGAATTATCTAAAAGCCCACTGAGATTTCGAGTGAGAACTTATATAGGCGGCTACAATCAAGTCTGGTATTAATAGTTCATCAGATATCCATGCGGATATTACTAAATACAGCTGACGGTATCAATATCCCAACTTCCTGTCGTCTCCTCCGTGGAACCTTATGAGGGCCACCAATAGTCAGATGAGTGAATGAGAGAAATATTTATATACTAACCTGTCCTTAATAGGCTGGAGAGGAAGAAAACGCTCAAATGACAATCCGCACGAATGAGGAAGATCAAGTCGCATGGCAGTGCACGTAATCTCAGCCCAAGTTATCGAGAGCCACTCCAGTTTCAACCCAGTTGATCAATTTATCTTGGGTCTCTACAAGAGTTGGCACTCGCACTAGTTGTATGGAAAATGTTCAAAGCAGAAGTCTAGGGTAATACTGATTCCGGTGGGGGCTCCTGGATACAGTATAAGGTTGCTCAATCTCTTTTTCCATCAAAGCCTGACGAGTGGTCAGATTCCACATCGCAATGGAATACTGCTTTCTAACATTGCACGGCCTGGCTATTCAACAACTAGGAGCCCAGCGACCACCAAGCGACATTTTCTGCTTCCTAATCTTTGGTATGAAACATTATAGGAGGCCGAGTGCTTTTCGATAGACTAATGTGACAACGTAAAGGTCACTTGTCTCCTCTATTGGAACCCACCGCAGACGCTTCAGGAATGATAGAGAAATTGAGGAATTGGAATCTCTGCCTTGACTTGTCAGACTCCGACTCAGGAAGGTGGTCCACACACTGTAGAATTGCATCCGTTTTGAACACAGGATTCACAGACAGTGGATTAAAGAGATGGTCCTCTCAGTTCCAGCGGCGAAGATAAGATCACATTGTCAAACTTAATACCACATTGCTAACCATGAGTCCACCCAAGGCTGGGTAATGATCCATGCGTCTTCTCTAGAGTTAGTCATAGAGTTCTAGGTAACATATTAATTACTCTTCTATATTTACTGCTCTTATTTGGTCTATTAAGTTTTGACAGATATTTGTAGCATAATGTTGTGCATTAAGGATTTCTTTCAAATTCAATAAAAGAAAGAATTCATATTTAGTGGAATAATTATGTTTCTCTAATATGCTAAAGGCAAAGTCATCATACACACTCATTGGCCACATAAAAATGTTGTTACTATTAGATGCTGGATGATTCTACCCATATTGAAATAGGATCTGCACTCATGATGGGAAACACAAATGCCGAGAATGCGCCAGCGTAGATTTGTTTGAAACTTTAAGTTTATCGAGAAATCGAAAGAAAATATGTTGCCTTGTCTTTGACCTTGCTCACCAAAAGAGGCCTTTCTCTTCGACACTCGACAAAGATGACCACTCCTCTCCACTCTCACTTTGTGTCATAATTAAAATCCCTTTCGGCAAACCCCTTTTGAGGCTCACAAACACTTAGTCATGTTTACATCTCAAAATATCAGCTCATTTCCATTTACTGGCCTCGGGACCAGAATCAAAACTTTAAGGACCAAAAGACGTGCGTAGCGGAAAAGGAACGTGGTCGTAAAAAAGAATAAAAGAGAAGTAAATCAATATTCACGGATTAAAATGCATTTGTGAGGAGAGAGAGAAAACACGGCGTCAAAAAATGCAAAAATAGCAAAAATTTAATCAAGAGTTCTTCACAATAACCCAGTCTATATACACAATTGGAGCATAATCCAAATTCTAGAATCCAAAGGTAATCATAGCCACAACATATAAAAATGAAAAGTCTAAAGAGGAACAACATGCTGACACTGGTCTGGTAGCCGGTCAAATGTATACATTGTAATCATATAGCACGTTCTATGGGAACCCTCAACAACCACGCCTCACCAATTGAGCAACCATCAAAACGTCTCTCCCCACGGCGCTATCGTTTCAAGATCATATTCACGGAAATCTGATCGGCTGGTCAGAACCGAGCATGCGACGTAGGATAGCCTCTTTTCTCGAGGTCTCGATCCGCCTTAAATCAGTTTAATCATCATCTGTATGAGGCTTTTTCGATGGTTTTGACTTGGCTAGAGAATTGATCATGGTTCTTGGCAGGTCTTAGCAACCAGTCATCATAGAGTCAGTGTTTGAACCTATAGTATATTTTCTATTTATAAGCAATCGCCTTGCTGCTGTCTATATCCTCACTAATCTTTGACCTCTTATACGCATATAAAGTATTGATCCCGTGTGTTAAGTTTTCCTGAACCTATTGCTATTTTCTTATGTGGTCTATCGCATTCAAGTGAACACAATTAGACTTCATATCCAGCAATAGAAGAATAAGGCCACCGAATCCGTGCTGGTTCATAAGTAGCTACTCCTCTGATTGGGCCAAATTCAATCCATACTCTTTCCTCAAGATTGACTACTCTAAGTTTATACATGCGTATACAAGCAGATATATCCTCAAACGCTCCTCGTGGAGCGCTTCGCTTCAGCATCAATGTGCGCTATATTTGCCAGTAATGGGGTGCTTATCATATTGTCTCCTATAGGCCACTATATGCACGGTGATGGATCAAGTTTTTGACGCTGTTTCAAAGGAGGACTAATCCTCTGAAAGAAATTCCACCAATTTTGTGACCCTGGGTCTTCATTTCCTAATCAAAGCACTTGTCGTTTCGCCAATTTGATAAGGATTCCTTATAGTCATCTCTAAATGTTTCACACTTTTTCTCATGAAGTATTCTCTCTCGAATACTGAACGACTCTCTAACTATTGAGCTATTTGCGCGCAGTTTGATAAGGTATTGTGATCATATGTATTTGTACCTTTGAGATTCCATAGATCTAGAATCGTAACCACCGACGGACTCTTTACAAATTTTAGAATAATGAGACCTTATCATAATCGATGTGGAGTAAACTCAGAACGCTTAGTAAAGGAGATACTTTATTTACAAACGCAGTAGTCTAAGAATAGTGCGTACCTAGTACAGACAACTCCAAATAAGATGTACTAAGAACAGACTCTCAGGACTGGATCTTCTTCTAATCTAAAATTCCAAAGACTTCTTTTCAAAATAGTTGTCGTTAGAATCTAGACACTAGAAAGTACAGCTCTCAGATCAAGTCTAGAAGACCTGATACGCGAGAAGCTGGTGTAGACTGCTTACAAAAATAATCAAATAGACGTTAATTCAAATCATGTCGAAGACAACCAGAAACTATGAGACAACACTCTCTAACATGGTGCTAGATAGCTAAGACCTTAAGTACTGGAGAGACCCTTCAATCAAGGTTCTAGTTTAAGTTCAGAGAGTATGCTAAGTACACTCATAAATTCATGTTATTGGCAACCAGACCTAAGACTCAAGTCCTTTCAAAGTTCAACAAGACTCTCTGTTCATAACACCAAGGTAGGATCTTAAAACAGACCGTAGGACATTTTTGAGATCCTAGTGATCTTCTCTCAATAGTATTGTCTTAAATAACCAGTAGCTAGAAACACAAGACCCCATATCAAATTCATATGAACTCTCTCAGAGATCATGGTCTATGAATCAGACTCCCGAACGAAGATCACACTTCAAATCATTCTAGAACAGAACTCTGAGAGCTAAAGGACTGTGCCTTCAAACAGATCTTCAAACTTATGTCTGATCCATGAACATAACCACATCCACTATTTCAAAACTATCAATAGAGCTCTTCACAATCAAAGATCTCTTGTCACTCGCTTTAATATGTCTGTCGGGGACACAAGTCATTACACAGTCAAGCTATTTGATGAATTGCAATTCTATCGCTAGAAAATTACAGAAAAACTAGACTATGTCGTCAACAGGTAGTCCTTAAGTAGGGCATATCATTTTTGCATGAGTCAAGTGCTCATATTCCTTTCCGGTAAAGCATTGGATGATCGTGCGCGCTGCATTTCTTTCCATGAGTCAGCTCCTCTGAACGGGAGGAGGAGAAGACGCGACTCAGGTATCGCAACCATACAAAGAACAAACGATAACGGATTGGGTACACGGCTAACAGTATGAGAATGTGAAAAATTAATGACTAACGTATGTGTTTTGCAGGTACTGGAACGAAAAAGGGCTACTTCAGGAGTCGGCAGAACGTTTGAGTGATCCGTCTAATCGAATACTTTGACCTTTCGTTCTTACGGAAAGCTATCGACCCTCTTTCAGACATCAGTCAAAGTGGGTAGAAGAGCTTCTGTGCACACATGCATAAATGTTTTCCCCATAAGAGAAGTAAATCTGGGATAGACAATAGAAGTACCAGCATCTGCGTATTGATTTTGAACTTCAGAAAGAAGATGCTTTGTAAACTACGAAAGTGAGCGAATAAACGTGAGGTCTCATGACTCTCTGGGAACTATTATTCGTGCAAAAGGATCAGAAATGAACAATGGCAAACAAATAAGAATGGTTTCTTGCGATTTTGCTCTCGACTAAACCTTAAGGTTCTTAGAACATCATAAGCGTAGGCGACTCATCGTTGTTTTTTTGTTTTTCTAGCATGTGTTAGTTCACATTCTGTTCTGTAGATTCGCGCATGTATTTTCTCAAACTATTTCCTTACTGATATATTCCTATGCTTCATGATATAGTGAGAAAAGTTGTTGCAGAAATTTAAATCGTCATTAACATCTTGAGAACAATAACGAGTGGAGAACTAAAAATTATACGACTCGCACGCAGAAATACGTGGAACCTCTAGAAATTCTATGAACTCCTTGTTGGAGAGCAAAGGGGTCTAGGTGCGTCGAACAAGGAAATCCACGAAATAAAATCGGAGGAAATCAAAATATTATCGAGGTTTTGGAAAATGATGTACGAATCCATTGATGCGTAAAACGCATGATTGAGCGGTATAATAGCAGATGATGAGCGTATATAGCTCATGCAGGGAGCGTATCAATGATAGCGCTTCAAATTCGCACGGCGTGATAATACGGAGGTAAAGACCAGAGAGATTGACGAGATGTATTGTAAGAACATATAGATGAAGAGCTATATATATGTGTATGTTCTAAAGAGAGTGGATCGTTGGAGATGAGATATGGAGAGAATGTAGCTGGCGCGAACGACGCTAGTTATTATATAGTATCGAACTCTGATATGTGTGAGAGAGAGATTGTTGCATGAGGGATGCTCAGGCCTGCAATATGATAAACAGTACTTGATCAATATCGCGTAGGGGTATGTTTGGACAACCTCACATTTACGTCTCATACTCTCGTCAATATAGCGACGGAATCACTCGCCACGTCCAGATACGTCTGCATCTGATCTCTAAGCTATATCACGTTACGACACTGTAGGTGAGTATATCTACATAGGTTATGATTGCAGTGCGTGTGTGTCAGAGTGAACGGTGCGATTCAGGACTGTGGGAGGCGAAGATCGGACGGGCGAGTGAAGATATCGACGTGAGAGTATTCTGGAGACACTCACACACTACTCACAGATTCGATGTATACCGTATACGTGTTGGTAGCGATAATTGATTACATTTTGCACTGAGTTGATAGAGTCAGATATAAGTGTTCAAGCCTATGTTGCGTAAGTACTGTAGTCCTGATATAGTAAGCTGATACGACTCACGCTGCTGCGAGTATTCGCAAATGTATTATTGCCTCTCTCAGAGAATGTGATTGACCATATACATTATTGCTCAAACAACGTAACTGACCAGTCAGGCTGTATGCGCAGCTCTGCACTCATATATACGAGCACATTATATAGTATACAGCGGAAGGTGAAGACATCGAGCGGAGACGATGATTGAGACAAGCAATGTTGTTTGGTCATGAACACACGGAGTGTAGTGTGGGGACACACAACGGGAGAGTCAGTGGTCTCTGAAGAGTATCTCACTGTCTCTCGCTCTTCATAGAGTGGTATTCATTCGATCACATCTCGCTGATTGAACTGGTGGGCGATGGGAGAGAGGAGATATACCATCGTTTGATAGGTTAAGAGGTCTCATAGAGAATCGCACGCAGAACCCGAGCTCTCTTTCTAATGTCGACTATGACAGCACACACTCTGCATTAGAAGATCAGAGCAGCATGTGTGTATGCATAGTAGACGGAGTACGCGTTTGTACAATAGATCAGAGAGAGCATTAGTAATCTAGTGATATGATGTCGTAGGGCTCACACGACTATATTTGTAAGCGCAGATCTATCGTTAGTGGGAGATAGCGCACGAATATGTATGGCTATATATAGCTGGTGACGCGATACTGGCGAGATGAGAGAGAGACAGGATCTCGGAATCTCATGACTGTGTACTAGAACTTGAGGGTGTGATGTATAGACACATATCGTTGAGCGAAGTGCGCCTGAGTTTGTATCACGCAATCTCAGGACTCGAAGATTGGCCGCGCTCCGTTAATGATCGATGATATCGTCACTATACGATATGGCGAGAGCAATGTATCGAAAAGAGAAGAGAGACGTCAGTGAAAGGTGGTATGTATGATAGGCTGAACTCGTATGGATTTGATGAGTTGTGTATCAGAAGAATAAGATCGAGACGGATGGCGACCGGAGTCACCGCGAGTGCTATATAGGTTATTCTATGACGCCCGAAACATGGTGCAAATCAAGGCCTACGTCCAATCAGTAACCAGTCGTGGGTCTTGGAGGACAATTGGTATCGAATATCAGATATCGTGCACACGTAGCATTATCGACGGTTGTGCGAATTGTATGTATTCTATATATGCACACATTGGTCTGCCACGCACCCTATCTGGCACTCGCACACACAAAATAGGGAATGCAGAAGCAAAATCATGTATCACGAGAGAGATCTCGAGCACATGTCATATTAGAGGTGGTAAGATACACTCTACAGATGGCATGGGCACTTCGTGTGGGCGATGGGCGAGTAACGCCACACCTGTCGACACCAGGAGCATATATCATAGACTCATAAGATAGCGTACGCGTGAAGTGTTTCGTAGATACACGTAACAAGCCACTCTTATATCATCTATTTATGTGACATAAACGATTAAATTCGGTCTTGTTTAATACAAATATATCAATGTGAAGAAAATATGAGTAGTAAACAAGACATGAGAAAACAAGAGGTTTAGTAAACATGGAATAATATGTATGTGTGTCCTCTCACCTTTGTCACTTGTGCAAACACAAATTGGTTAGAGCCCGAGAACCAAAAAGAATCGGCCTTTCGATTGAATTGCTATTGACGTAACAAACAACTGCGTAGTATTGACAAGATTATATATGTATAATAAAGTGAAGAACCAAAAAATCATTGAAACATGAAACGTTAAGAAGAGAACCTACATACTTACATGAAACGATTAACAAGTGGAGTTCTACATTGTTTTAAAATATTTGAATTAAATAACTCATAACAATGGTTACATCAATAATTAAGCAGAGACCAAAAATGGATTAAAAATAGTGAAAAGAGGTTCTTTGTGGAGATATTGCTCAGATTTAGAAACCTATTTCGCTTATGAATATTGAAAGAGAATCGATGTTTGAATCCAAAGAATGTGTTTGAGTGGTTTGAGAGAGAGAGAGATGGACGTGTCTGGTGAATTGTGAACTGTGTGAAGGTGTATTTGTGAAAGTCGATTGAAGTGAAGGTGTGTAGGTGTGAGATTATAACGCGGTGAGTATATGGCAAGGGAGTATTGATATAGGGCCACGAGGCAAAAAACTGTATGTACAAAAACACACCCGCTGCGTAATTACGCTCAGGGAAATAGCGAAAAGATACGCTCATACACCTTATTGTATTGGGTAGATCACTGCAGTGGGAGCGTATTGACGCTATTGCTGTTTCCTGTGAAGTCCCTCAGCGTATAGTATGCGCACTCCCGTTTACACCGTTAAAGGTATTTATTGGCAACTTGTGGATTCGTATGTGATGTTGAACCGTATATACGCAGCAATGACCGCGTATAACGCCTCTGTGCGAGCGTATATACGCTCATACATCTGCGTATCATACGTCCATCATCTGCGGTATATTACGTATTTGATTTCCGTATAAATTTCAAAAACCCTCGAATATTTGATTTCCTCACGATTTATTCGTGATTTCTCTTGATTGATTAATTGCTACCTAGACATTAACGCCTTAGCTCTCCAAGCAATGGAGTTTCTAGAATCGTTCTATGATAGGTTCCACGTATTCCGGAGTATATTCTAGATTATTCACGTATTGTGTATATGCGTATTATAAATATTAACGAATAAATGTCATAGAAACATCATAGAAAAAATCAGAAAATTAATTTAAAAAACATACTGAGGATGTCAGAAAAATAGTGACTGCTATACGAATGGAAAAGCAAACAACACGAGGAATAGCGCAGCCACGTAATTTGTTTTGTAAACCTGTAAGTGTTATTCGAGAAAATCGCAAGAAAATTAGTTGGCCTGTCTTTGAGCTTTGCTACAAATAGTTCCGAGTGCGACCATCTTGAGTATTTCAACTTCGTGAGTTTCAAAGCATCTTTTCTGAGTCAAAACAAGACGCGAGATCGGTATGTTTCATCACAGATTATACATTGGGGAGACACAATTTTCAAGGTTGTTTACAGAAGCCCCCACTATTGACTGAGTCATTGAAGAGACGATAGTTTCGTAAGACGAAAGTCAAAGTATGATTGGGAGGGAGAGCAACTCAAGACGTTCTGGCGAACCGTTGTACGAGTTATGCTAGAAGGTTAGTCAGCGTATTGATGCAAACAAGAGGTTAAGTCTAGAGGCCCTGGGTCTGCATGGGTTTGTTGTGCGTTTGTATGGTGTCTGAGTCTTTGAGCGGCTCATTCCCACGTATCGGACTTGACGTGGGAGATGCGGGCTGCGCATGGCTTTCCGACAGAAATGAGCATTGACTTGAAAAAGTGATAGCCTTAATTAAGGACTATCGTTGTTGACCCAGTGGGACGATAGGCCCTGTTGTTTAATGCCTAGAATGGCGAAATTTGCATGCAATGTTGATTGTAAACTTTGTGACTCATGATATTAAGAGATGAGGGCAAGAAGTCTTTTGATTTTTCGAAAGTAGTCATTAGATATTTGAAAGGGCTTGTCTGGTCTGGGTTCTAGAACATAGTTTGAAAGATCCGTTGAAAGGAGTCTTGTCAGGGTTGGTTCTATGACAGATTGAAGGGCTTGTCTAGGTCTGATTCTAGACATGATTCTGAAGAGAGTCATTGAATTTGAAGGGGTTTGTCTAGGTCTGGTTTTAGAACTGATTTGAGAGATCATTGAAAGAGTCTTGTCTAGGTCCTGGTTTTAGACATGGTTTGAGAGAGTCATTGAATTGAAGTGGCTTTGTTAGGTCTTGGTGTCTCAAGAACATTGGGATTTGATGAGAGTGCTGTTGTCTAAGGTCTGATCTCTTAGAGCATGATTTTGAGAGAGTCTGTCTAGGTTGATTCTAGACATGATTTGTAGAGTGGCTTCCTAGGTCCCTGGTTTCAATGACAATTGATTTGAAAGAAGTTCTTTTGAATTTGAAAGAGTTCCCAGTCTAGTCTGGGTTCTAGACTGATTGAGAGTGTCTTGTATGGTCGATCTAGACCATTCAAAACAGAGTCTTTGAATTGAAAAGAGTTCCAGTCATTAGGTTGGTTCTAAGACGCGATTTTGAGCGAGTGTCTTGCTCTTAGTGTGCTTGCTGATATCTAGACATGATTTGAAAAGTGTCTTTGTCTAGGTTGCTGATTCTAACATGATTTGAAACAAGTGTCTTATTTGAAAGAGCTCGAGTTACAGTGGTTCTAAGACATGGAAAGGACGATAACTGGAGAGGCTAATCCTAGTACCAAGTTGCCATTTTGAAGAGCGCGTTTGAAAAGGAGTGCTTAGAGAAAGGTGAATTGGAGGAGCCGGGAACAGTGTGACTTGACTTAACATTGGCGAGAACAGTGACTTGCTTGAAAGAGACATGGGGTCAAAAAGTGAAGTTTTCAAGGATTCCAACTTGGATATAGCAAGAGATCTTGAGACAACGTAATAGGGCTTAGGAGACAAGAACCCCCGAACGGAAAATTAAGGGGCAAAATGAATGGCGACGAGGCCCCCAGCGAGACTATTCGAGAACAACAGCGGTTATACGCTTAGAGTTCAACATAGGGAGTGTTAATGGGATGAGAAAATTCCCAACAGAGTACTAACCAAAGGGTCAGGATGGCTTTACCTCTCTTTTGGGTAATTGGATCAAAAGTCTATGGAAGGTGAGAAAGAAGAATTGGCTATGGTGTCGAGAAATAAAAGGTCAATTTGTGGCTAGGGGTATATAGATATGTGGCCTAGACACGAGGTTGGGTAATTGACTGTTCGGTTCAAGACATAGAGTCTATGTGAGTCTACAGACTGGAAAAACCATTATCAAATTC
Organism: Bassia scoparia; assembly: GCA_008642245.1. Classification (NCBI taxonomy): domain Eukaryota; kingdom Viridiplantae; phylum Streptophyta; class Magnoliopsida; order Caryophyllales; family Amaranthaceae; genus Bassia; species Bassia scoparia. The sequence continues at coordinate 4,192 of SNQN01003912.1, read as the reverse complement.
TTAGCAAGCAAAAGCACCAATAAGCGCCTCACAATGATTTAATGTTATGGTGCATTACTGCGTGTCCGACTCGGAGAAAGGAAGGCTCTACGTTTCTCTTGACGGAAATAAGACCAAGTACGTTCTGATGGGAATATTTGAACGATGCCCGCAGTCGTGTGGAGGGCTTTTTTGTGGGTTGTAATTGTGAGGCTGTGGTTTGACGGGTTGAAAAAGGCTTGATGATTGAACGTGACCACGGTGGCGCAGTGTGCTTTTAGACTTTGCTTTTTGTGTTGTTTTGGGCTTTGAACCTTTGAGATGTTGAAATTTTGATTTGCAATTAGGTGATGACTGGTATTGAAACTTTGATGTTTTTTTTTTGGCTTTTTTTTGCTTTTTGGCCATTTTAATTGCCTTCTCTCTGTATTTTCTTCTCTTTTTTACTTTTGCAGATGTCTTTCCCTACGCACGTTATGGTCAAAGGGTTAGTTGTCGATTGGGTAATGAGAAGAATGATAGGCTGAATGATTAGTGTTTGTGGCTCAATAGAAGGGTTTGCAAGCGGAATTTATTTGAATGAATAGGGATGGAAAGGGCGAAGGGGTCATTTTTGTGGAGCTGTGAAAGAAGGCCTCTTTTGGGGCATTGTTCAAGATAAATAAGTGAATCAAGCATGTAGATTAAAAAGCCAATTGTGGGGCAAAGAATAATGTTTGAGACTGTTGATAAAATTAGAAAATAATATTCAGAAACACATGAATATTGTTTATTGATGAAGTAAAACCTTGAAACCTACATGGCTTATATCAAAAGACCTACATAGACTCCAAAATGAACAGTGAAAATTTGAAGAATTAGATAGCTTGATAGGACTCTTAATGACTCAATATAGAGAAGACATGGATCATTTAACCAACAGGCTGGGCGAGAGTGATCATGTTAGCAATGGTTGGTTTGGATGTTGATCTCTTATCTTACGCCAGCTGAGAACGGGAGCGAGATCCCATCTCAAACCAACTGTTTGAAATCCTGTTGCTTCAAAATGATGCAGATCTCAACAGGTGGTTGTGACCCTTCCCTTGGTGGAACTTTCAAATAGGCATTGGGATTCCAATTCCTAGATTCTTATCATCTGAAGGGTCTGAGTGGGTCAATAAGGAAGTTGGCACCTTGTTGCAGTTAGTCTACAAAAGCCTGCCTCATTGAATCATACCATTGGAAAGAAATGTCATTGGTGGTATCCTCGGCTGTTGTTTGAAAGAGCCGGGATGGTTAGAAGAGTTGTCAGGTTGAATGGTGTGCTGATTATCAGTGTGGAACAAAAGTAGGAGCCACCTTTTCTTGTTAAAAACCCTACCGTTACTAGCTTCAGATTCTGGGCTGAACAGTTCCTCAACAGGAGGCCAATCTTGTAGAAGCCCCCCTCCCCCCCGCCAGTAAATGAATCAATTGGTTGAAACTTGCGTGGTCCTCTCGATACTTGGTGATGGGCTGAAGGTTCTTGATGACCATGCGGAACTTATTCCTATATTCGGGGCTACGTACGCGCGAGAAGGATCGATGGTATTTGATAGGCGGCTTTGTCTCTCTTCACCTATTAAGGAAAGTAGAGAGAAATTTTCTCTCACTTGCTTGGTGGCCTCTAGTCACGGAACCCGACAGGAAGCTGGGAATTGTCGCCCTGTACTGCAGCTTTAGGAATTCGTGTTTGATGATATCCATCACGAGCTTGGTTGATTCAGAGTCTTAAAACGAACCACCTGATGATGGGTGTCCAAAGGTAATGAAGAACGAAGTGAAGTCGTTGCCTCATTCCTATAGGGCCATCCGGATATGATTGGATGGGTGGTCTTATCCCACGGTCGTTCAGTTCCTTTGACCTTGGAGCAAGATCAGTGAGAAAATTCTTAGGAGAGCTGCCCTTAATCTCATATCAGCTCAGACAGAGGCCTTGAAGCTGAAATTTTTCGGACATTCTCCCTTGACAATCTCTAGTTGCTACCTCCTTTTTTTTTTCCGTGTCTCAGCTTTGTGGAGGAGGGGAGTGGAGTTGGTGTCTAGCCAGTCGTCTTCCCTCCGTCGCCCTTTAACTCCGAGAGTTTTTTCCCTTGGGCGTCTTTATTTCTGTTCTTTCAGTCTGCCCATGCGCCTTTTCCTTGAGCATCAAGGCGAGAAGTCACAGACTGAGTTTTTCTAGAATAGAGTTAAGTTGGCTGTTGTTCGATTGTTTGCCAGGGAATGTCTTGAGGGATCAGGAGCGGCGCGGGTTGGGGCTTCTTGTTATCTCTAGGCCAAAGACAAAGGGTTGCGATTCTTGCTATCTTGCTTGCTTGAAATAACAAGAAATTACACAATTTAGATAACCAAAACAAAAGATTGGTGCACTCGATAAAATCTTAAGAACAACCTAACCCAGTCTTGAGGGTTCGGGACTTAGGACTGGAACCCTGAAAGTAAACTTGAATGGCTCAGCACCTAAATCTGTTTAAGGTGCAGATCAGAAAGATTAAACGCATAAGATGGGCCTATTTCGCAGGAATTAAGGTCTTAGACCTATGGCCACTTGCAAAAATGAATGGGTCTAGCCTTGAATCCAAAAGTTCCTAGGGCTTGATGTCTATGATGCGACTAGTTCGTTAAGGTTCTTGAGAATTGGAGTTTGAAGCGAACCTAAATCAGATCAAGGCTCTTGGTTGAAACCAATCAGATTTAAGGGTAGGGTTCTTTGAGACAATTGAACTGAATTCAGATTTAAGGTTGAATTGAAATTGAACTGAACCTAATTCAAAGTTTTAAGGTTCGAAAAGGTCGATTCTAAGGTAGATTTAGAATTCTGAGTTGGAACATCGATCCTAAAGTCAGATCTAGGAGTCAAAGGAGTTGAAATTGGATTGGATTGGAATGGGCCAATGGATCAAAGCAAATTTCATGTCGTGAACATAGATTAAGGGTACTATTGGGCTTCAGTTGGGGTTTAAGAATGGGACTGAATTGAAGAAGAAGTCACAAGTTAAAGACAGAGCACACATTGATGAACACGAAAAGCCTTATATTCATTCACGCATAAGTCAGGAGTCTAAGTGAAGCTATAAGTACTCGGGACTTTGGTTAAGTCTATATGTGAGACCCTG
>SNQN01003911.1:53420-56411 GCA_008642245.1 Bassia scoparia | reverse complement strand
GATATAATTTAAACGGAAATATTAGAATTCAAATAAAATATATCGTTTTCACGAGATAAATCATAATATATTTATAATAAAATATATCCATAAAATATTTGATCGTTTTTATGAAATACATCGTAATATATTTCTAGGAAAATATATTTATAAATATTTGAAAATTACGGGGGATTACAAGATCTTTTCTAAAATTTTATGTGATGAGAGACTTAAACTAAAAAAAATATTGTGGGGAGGGACCTTACTCCATTTTCCGATGCTGACCAGCCTTTTCAAGCGTTGATCCTCCCTAAATCACCTAATTGCACTCCCTTTATACATTTTGAACTCCACATGTTTAGGTTCTTTATTGGATTCCAAGCAAATCATTAATGTTCTTCCCTATTACTCTCACCACAGCACCAACCACCGTACTCCACCGCACCAAGAAAGTTTGAACCACCCTGAAAATTGACGTACCTCACCCCACTAAACATCGACGGGTACGAACGACACTTACTCGCACCACCACAACAAGACGCACCACCACCCTCACAATCAAACCCTCAAACCACCATGAAATCCCCACAATTGAACCCTAAACCCAGATTTCAATCCCCCAATACCCCTTAATCAAACCTTTAACCCAGAATTTGAATTTCCTAAAAACCCAAAAATCGAATCCTAGACCCATGCTATGTTGGTTCATGGTAGTTCGTGTCGCCTTTGTGGTGGTTTGCATCGTCGTTGAGGTGGATCGCAWCGTCGTTGTGTTGGTTCGCTTACTGTTGTGTTTAGGGTTGAGCAAGATCGGGTACCCGATCATTTTGGGTGGAACCYGAACCGACCGGTTCCTGATAATTGGAATCGGTTCCAAAATTTTTGGAACCGGAAATGGAACCGGTTACCCAGTAAGATTTTTTTWWAAAAAAAAATAATAAAATGAAAAAATTGTCCTAGTTAATTTCATACTTGTGCATGTGTAATTGGCCATAGAAGCACAATGCTTTATACAATAGTATTTCAAGTTTCTATTATTTATATAATTTGGGCTTTTGGGCCTCAGTAAATGTATTTTATTAAACTCAAAATTCATAACCAGTTACCGGGTACCGATTATAAAATCGGTGGCACTGGGTACCCGGCACCACCCTGGCACTGATTCCAAAATTTTCCACACCCAAAACCGCGGCATCAATCATAGAATGAAAAACCATCCCATAACGTTACATCATTTCTCTGACTACCAATTTGCCTACCGATTCCACAATCCATGGTTTCCATGTACATGGACCGGGTTAGTTTTAAATGTACCACTGTTTCTTGCGCTCATCCCTAGCTAATGGTTGTTCGCGGCACTAGACTGATTTCAGCCAATTTTAAAATTGAAAATAAAATGGAATGAATTTGAACGTTTTTAAAAGGCACCATCAAATTTGTGGTGTGTTGCTCGGTCGATTCCACTGTGTGGTGCGTCGCTGTGATGGTGTATCGTTGTTATTGGTGGTGTCAAGTATATGCGGTGGATGTAGTGGTGCAACAGTGGTGGTAGTGATTGTTGTGGATGTTGTGACTAGTTGTGGTGATTAAATTATAGGGGGTGACATATAAGTGCAAAATGTAATCAGGAGGTGCGAATTAGAAGAGAATAGGAGGGTCAACAGCTTGAAAAAGTTGGTCAACATCGTAAGAGGATTAAGAGACACTTCCCAATGGTGCATTTTGAGGGCATGCTGTAAAATTATAAATTACAATGTTGTAGCCTGACCATTGTGGAAGAAATAAGCAGTATGCTGGCAAGCAGACCCTGCTCAAACAAGCAGGGTTGCCTTGAAAAATTTTTTGTGCTATAAAAATTATTTTAATTATTTTATTTAAAAAAATTAACAATAAATGAGCCCTTCAAGCTCAAAGTAGTGTAGCCAAACTATTTGGTGAACTTTGTAGCTTTAATTTCTTTTTAGACTCAAAAAATCATACAGAAATAAGCAACAATTATATGTAACTTACCATTGGAGATGCCTAAGTCCTTTCAACATTTTTTTTAGTTTTAGCGTCCTCTCCTTACATAAAATTTTATTAAAAAGGTCTTTTCTCACAAAAAACAATATTATAAAGGTCTTTTTTCACAAAATTTTCCTTCATTTTTATTATATATTGTTCACTAATAGGGATAATGTTTTTTCACGTCAACGCGCAACGTTGTGCAAAAAAACTAGCGTACAAACGTAAATAGAAAAGTTTTCATCTACAAAGATGCAAAGTTTGGTTGAGAAAAATTGATATTTGACTAAGGAGATGCAAACAACATTGTCATGACTCACATGAGATTTTAAAATCTTTGCCAAATTACAATTGAACTCATTTTTTTTACTAGCAAATGGAATACAATCAAGGAACACCAATTTAAGGAACATGTTAATATACTACATATAATATAAAAAAGTTTAGATCGTATATACTATCGAAATATGATTATGAAATTTTGTGCTGTCTGGTATAGAAAATATGGTATGAGAAGAACCTTTGTCGTAAAGGAAGACTTGTTTGTTGAGTCAAAAATGATGTGGTTTGAATTTACTTGCACAAGGAGAAATAGTTACTGGCTTCCAAGGTGCATCATTAGATCACAGAACATTCCTTCCGATGCCCAAAGTCAGATTGTAAACAAAAAAAAAAAAGTAATAAAAAGTGGAAGTCTTGAATGTGTGAGGCTTGAGTGAATATCTTGATGAATGATGATTGTGTCTTTATATTTATAGTGTTTGGTCAAAGAGGTTTGGGCCTCCTTACAATGGACATGGCCTTGATAAATTTGGGCAAACTTAAGGCTCATTTTGGTTTTGCTAGTTAGMTACCTGCCTACCTTTTCATGCCTTCTTATATTCTATTTCTCATATTTGCTTAACATTCTGGAACACAGGAGCTATCCACRYGAGTGTTGTGTGATTGAAACTTCCCTTGAAAGTTGAAAAATGATCAAGGAGATTTCAAACAAGGTAGCGAGAT
>SNQN01003911.1:35920-48420 GCA_008642245.1 Bassia scoparia | reverse complement strand
GAGTCATTCTTAACAACTAAACTTTGTGTCATTTTCGTGTCATTTTAGCCAGAAAATGACAAAGTGTTAGTGAGATCCACTATTAATAAGCTTGCACTTCGCAAAAATACAGCAAAAAAGTCCTTTTTTAGACCATCATCCTCATCAAATAATGTTTTTTTCCGCAATAAATGGACAAGAGAGACTTGTTCCACTTGAGTAATTTGACTACCACTTTCACTATTCCTGCGTATCTTACTGTAGATTTGAGAATAGCCAAGACAAGACCTCTTTTATGGTCCATAACTAAATAATACTCCATACCCTTGAGTTGTAATGCTCATATGTCCATTTCAGCAATCGGGACAGACAATAATGGCTCAGTATATTACATTATCTACAATCGTAGATGTTGCTCGGGCTCTTTATTCCAACCCCAAGGATCCGCAGGGTATAATACATTATCTAAGATTGTTCGATGTTACTCTGACTCTTTATTCCAAACCCCGAGGATCCGCAGGGGTATAATACGTTATCTGAGATTGTTCCATTTTAAGCCAACTCTTCTTTATTCCAACCCCAAGGGTCTGTAAGTATGAAATAATAAATAGCTATAACACTAAATAAAAAATTTAGGGAAATGTTCACATATACCCCAAAGGTATGACCTAATAGCCCATATGTATGGTCCTCATCATGGTCCCGGACAAATGTTCATTTTCGAAACTAGAAATGTTCATTTCAACATGTAAAATGTTCATTTTCAAGTGTAAATGTTCATATCTGAAAATGAACACTTGTATTTTCAGAAATGAACATTTCTATTTTCGGAAATGAACATTTCTAGTTTCGAAAATGAACATTTGRCCGGAATCACATGGTCCCGGGACCATAATAGACCTATTGCTATTATACCCTAACGTCATGGATATATGAGTTATTCCTTAAACCTCGGGGGTATATAGGCTATTAGGCCATAAAGCAGGGGTATATGGGGAAATTTCCCAAAATTTTACAATGGCTTTCTATGTATAGTAAGAAACTTTTCATGTCTCAGGGGCACAATTTTCAGATGGAGTATATACATAAATCAGATCGAATAGCATTACCATGAATACTGGTAACCTYATTTCCTGATAAAAATCATAAAATGAAACCCTTTCATTACATTATAACTCTCTATCAAAGGGACTACAAGTACCCACAACCAGCTTGAGATGATATGAACACAATTGAGTCATTTGATTTGACACTTTGAATTGCACCATCACATTACACAGAAACAATCGTACACAATCAGTAGACCTATACACACCTGATCGTTACACTAATGTTCTGGGTACAGTGTTACAGAAGAACAGTTAAGAAAAGTCCTAATGCAACCAACAATTGCAAGATAAGACGACAAATTAAAGTGAGAATGGGATACAGGGAAATTACTTCATTTATAATTTGCTCGATTCTAAGATTTTTATTGAGCACTATAATAGTTAAYCGTATGCAATGATAGGTTACAAAGGGATTTTATATCTAAGTGAATTTTCTAATGAGGGAAAAAGAACCCCAAAATATCAAAATTGTTCCATGCACTGCAGACATATCACCTCTTATATCATCACACAGTCATACTAGTATGATGTAACAAGGCAATCATAAGAGCTCGCTGAACTGCTAGGTCTGAAGAAATAACACACCTGGGATCACAATGTGAGACAATCCTAAATAGATTGAGTCCACAATATCTTAGACCTCATTTATTCATCAGCCATGGCCAACTCCAATGCATAATCATCCCTTTCCTGCACATAATTTATGAAGAAAAATATTGAGAAGTTGCAGACCCTCTTTAACATTTTTTTTAAAATCATTGCTACAAATTTGTCATTTTATCCCATGCAAACCCCAGGTATTCAACAATGCCAATTTATAATACAAGTAATTCATATTGAAAACTTACAATAGGACCCCGGGCGAAGTATCTCCCAAACTGAAGCCAATACACCTGCAAATATCAAGCCTTTTTCAGTCAAAAAATGACTCATTACCAAGGCTTCAAAACTAACCGTGATTGTGAAAAACAAGTCTAAAGCTACCAATGCGGAATTAAATAGTCGATGCATTGCAACTTCGATTTTTTATTTTTTTTTTATCAAACCTTCCAGAAGTGGATGAAGAATTTAGAGATAAAATGGACAAGTACAAAATAATATGATGATTGTAAGCACAATCATATTAGCATCAGAAAGGAAGGAAATGAAGTCCTGCTCATTACTGCTGTCCCATACGGCCTTACCTCGTCTTCATCCTGTGTTTCTACTTCGAGATCAGATAATGGAAAGCCAACACATAGAAGTGCATAGCCCTGATACCAAAGGATAAAAATAAAAACYATTAACAAAAGTACAATATGTCTCAAGATCAATTACTACAAGTCTATGACAAACACACAAGTTCAGATAGCATCACAGTCTCACAGATGTCAATCACTCAAAAGTCAAGAGATCCAACATTGCCTCATAAGTCATACAACAATCAAGAAGTAATTAGCATGAGTTTCCCGCACGCTTTATGGTTTAATTCCAAACAAGACCAAATGTACTTCACACAATCTAGCTTAAGTCTGGAAAGCAAGTATCAACTCTACTTCACACAATAAAAAAGTTTGAAGTAACTTATTTGAAATTTTATTATCTTATAGTTTTCATGGTTATGTATCTGAAAGAGCCATCACCTCAATCTGCATCTTGTCAATGCCTTGTTACAGAAATTCGATAGTTCATATGACCAATCACTACACTACCGCCTATTTAAAAGGCACAAAGATGTCCATAAACTGAGGTTAATCTATCCAATGGTATTACAGGGTTATAACCCACATAGAGGCGATAGAGCTACACAACATATGTTCAGACATGAGACATCAAACCGTTTTCACATGTTTTCGCATAACAGTAAGACTAAGAACATCATAATTACCTGAGATTTTAAATCAGCAGATATACCAAGTGCCTCAGGTTGACGAAGTTCTCCAGATTTTATACGAACTGCGCAACTAGTACAACAACCTGCAGGGAAAAAATTTCAATTATACATGTAATTTTGATTAGAAAGAGCAGCACACTTGGAGGTATATTAATAAGCAGTTCCTACAATCATATGTATAAAATGTCAAATACTCTGACACAGTGACACACAATCATCAAATTATTCATTTATTCATCGTTAACCATTGATTGTTCATTTTCAATTAACGTTGTCCAACATCAACTTAAAGACTTAAATATTTACTCAAATATAATAAATTRTCATTTTATGTTTTAACAAGCCTAATGTTTATGTAAATGTATATATCATGTTCTACACATAATTGTACCATCTAGAGATATCATCAGGATACAAACAATATAACAATAGAAATTGGAGACATGACAAGTGTATTTTTGAACCCAATTTAGCTAGTGTTGTGAGTCATTTTCCCACCCTTACTCTTCATTTTTGGMGCATTTTAACATGATTTTGGCCATTTTAAGTTTTAAACCTCTCATGTTGTATATTTGAGTGTCACTTGATTTTGGGTTATGGTTGTGGACTTGTCGTGTTTGGAGCTTGCTCATTTTGTAGGCTCGTTTTCACTTTGAAATCATATATTCAATAAGAACAACAAGGAAATGGAAATTGTTTTGCTCCATATAAGATTTCTGCACACAATGAGACACCTTGATCCATTCCATCATGACCAGAAAATGCAACTAACCCATCAAGGATTCAGGATTACCTTTGAAATTTATCTCAAACTTCTTAAAAGATTACCGTAACCTTATCCTTCACCAATCTTGTACGCTTTGAAATAGTTAAGGCATGAAAAGACATGAAAGTCTCTCAGAGGATAGTAAGTTGTATGTTATACATTTAAGAATTTTATATTCAGGTTGATTATTCAAGTTGAAAGACCTTGAATAACAATGTTGATAAAAATGTTTTGCTATTCCAAGAGTGGCTTTTGTCCCTCAAATTGAACAAACAAGGGTAGTTCAATCACATTCGAGAAAATGGTCTATGGTTACCCCCAATACTTGGTTCCAAGAAAGTAACTGAAGAGAATTTCTTCTTTTTCTCCTCTGGAGAGAAGGTTTTGCAGGAAGTTTCAGATAAAACCGTAAAGGTCAAGCACCGGAACCTTGGTTGACGGCTACCCATTCAAACCAATGTACAGACAAGCTATTGAAGCAGAGGAGATGGCAACACTTCAGTCTCTTTTTGGTACAGCATGACAATTAGCAGAATATATTCATTTAACCATTGCACCTGACTGCAAGAAAGTAGCAAAAGAGATATTGGTCCTTCCATGACATAATATCCCAATTTGTCTGCAGCTCCTAGAGCAACTACCAGGGGTCAGACCGCCAGACAATGGTTTAAAAGAAGGGAAACCAGTACAGCAACAGATCAACTGGAGAAGCCAAGGTTTCCTTTTGCAGAGATGTACTTTGGTTAGCCCACCTAGGGTATTTATGAATATACAAGGAGGATTGAGTAGAGAACTGAAGCGCGTAACTCTAAAAGTCTGAAGTCCTATGGAACTTGGGAGTACTGCTAAATGCCAACGCTTAATCCTGCAACCACAAGGGGCACCTACTTCTGCCGAATTTTTCAATGAAACAGTTTAAACAACACCTGTAATCACTTRTCAGAATGACAAGATACTAAASAATTCTTGTGGGCTATTTAATACGGAGTAGTATTCTCTTGCCCYATTGAGGCATCATTCTAAACTACTCTCCAAATGTCAATGTCCAAGAGGACTTCCTTTTTTTAACAATAAAAGCACTTAGCAAACTTTTTATACTTCATTATATCCATCATTAAATGTCAATACAACAGCACTTCTTAGTTATATAATTATTAAAACTAGCGCAAAAGAAGGAAAAAAAAAACTTTTCTGTCTTACTTTGAAAAACACTACACAACCTTTTTGACAAGCATACAAAGAAAATATAAGAAACATTCTGAAATTGAGGCTTTGTTTGGTATGTGACTATGTGGTAAAGCATTTTCTAGGAAAATTACCTATTTTTCTAAAATCAACTGTTTGATTTGCAAAGGGGTGTAAAAGAAGTTTTCATAAGAGTAAGATAGCTCCCTGTAGAGGCAAAAGTTAAAATTTAGAGGGATTTAAACTAAACCAGAGTAAAACTAATGGGGTAATTGATGATGTAACAATTGAGGATGGCAAGGATTTGTGCTTGAGCCAATGCTTTGAGTGTGGTGTGACRGGAGCAATGCTACTTTAAATTTAATGGAGAAATTCCGAGTGTGCCATATGATACAAAATGTTGCACAACTACGGAGAGCACATTAAGAAGGCGGGAATTCGTGCAACTACTCCCTCCGTATCAAATAACTCTTATCATTTCCTTTTTAGGAGTCAGGCTAATAACTTGGTAACTTTTGACCAATTTTTTTTTTTTGGCAAATGAAATTTTGCTAGATCACATTCATCCAAATGTATTCCATGAAAAAGTTTTTCATGGAAAGAAACTAATCCTGTTAGCCAATGCATCATGAATATCTTATCACATTTAATCGTTTCTCCCAAATGTGCATTGTGCATTGTGCACATCACACGAAACATGAAATGAAACGCTTTCCCAGAACTTATCACAGAATGAAATTGCTGAATTATAAAAGAGAAAGTAGTAGAATAATACCGTGCCTGCAAGCGAAGGGGAGGCTAATGTCCTGACCTTCAGCAGTATGCAATATATATTGGTCCTACAATCAAACAAACAATCAACAAATTCTCAAATTGAATTGCACAAAAATTCAAATTAATTGAGTTTTGATGAATGAATTAATGTGATGATTAGGGTGAGTTACCTCGGGAACGTAGAACTCGTGAGTCACCCCGCGAAGGCGGTCGTGAACAGTGACCTTGTGAGTGGGAACTGAGGCCGACGAAGTAGGGATGTTACCGGTACCGGCAGTTTGCGGTGGGGCCTGAAGCTGGGACGTAACGTTGAGGCGTTTAAAGCGGGAGAATTGCCGGTGGAATGAGGGTTGCCGGTGAGTTGGGGGTCGAAGACTGGGAAGTAGAGCTTGAACTTCCATATCTCTTTCTTATCTCTTTGTTTTTCAACACACTTGTCACTGGTCAGTGCGGTAAGGACTAAGGAGAGGATTCAGTGATTAGTGTCATTAAACAGCAGTAGTAATATTTTTATTTTGGAAAATTTGCGAGAAAAGATCTTTTAAAAAAAAAATTTATAAGAAAAGATCTTTTAAAAAATTTTATGTGAAGAGGAACCTAAAAAAATTGTAAGGAAAGACCTCCGAGGTATTTACCGACATTGACCACGGTGGGCTTCGTTTGACCACTCTAATACTCCTAATTTCACCCTCATTTTACATTTTCCACTCCCCTTTTTCGATTTCCCTCTTTTTTTATTTTCCTTCTACTATTCCCCTTATTGTCATCTCCTTCATTAATACTCTTGCTGAACTCACTTCACATCAAGCACTGTTCATCTRTGCAACATTGGGGCAAATTAATGTGGTAAGTTAATTAATTAATTAATTMATCTCTATTTTCCCAATTCTATTATAAACTTTCTTAGATTTGTACCATCAACGTTAACCATTTTAGAGTTTACCACTACCTTGCAATCTCCTTTCATTTGCTTACCATTTTTGCAGACTCTTGAACTGAACCTTCAACTTTTCCTTTGTTTTTCTATATTTTCCCAATTTTACTGGCTGATAATGTTTTTCTCCTGAAATCTAATGGGTATTTTGATTCCTCGACACCAATTAATTTGAGCATGGCAGTGAAAYTTAGCGGCTCTCTTTTTTGTTTTTTGTCTCCTCTTTCTCCCACTCTCAATTGCAAACAAAGCTATTTGGTGAGTTTRTGATACTTCACTTGCAATCTTAGTATCAATTTTATTAAAGCTTGATTGCCCTTTTATTCCATTGCTTGCATCAATTTTATCTGGGGTTTTGAGATGTTATTGAAAAATTTAATCTTTTGGGGTTTAATTGGAAGTATATTTTGTTTAATTTGTTGGGTGGAATTGAACCAGAGGAAGCAAGGAAAAATGAAAAGAAACACTGGGCAAATTGAAACAAACCCTAATTTTTCACACTCAATGGGGGATATGAAATCAGAAGAGTTATATAAAGAAGAAGAAAATAAGGGGGGAAAATTAGGGATTTAAGTATTGGAGGAAAAGAGGAAATGAAAAAAGGGAGGGAAAGAGTGCAAAATGAAAAAAGGGGTGCAAATAGAAATGATTAGAGTGGTCAAACGAAGCCCACCGTGGTCAACGTCGGTAAATACCTCGGAGGTCTTTCCTCACAATTTTTTTTTTTTAGGTTCCTATTCACATAAAATTTTTTAAAAGGTCTTTTCTTACAAAAAAAAAATTTAAAAGGTCTTTTCTCGCAAATTTTCCTTTTATTTTTGGGTTTTTCTACGAAATACACCTGAGTTTTCCCGTTTTTCACAAAACACACCCAATGTTTTTTTGTCTACAAAATACCCCCGAGTTTTCATACCCTTCCACAACATAACCTAAATAGTTAATGAAACAAAATTAATTATAATATTTAAAAAATTAAAATAAAAACAAAAAAAACTAAAATTAAAAGACCACCACTCCACTACCACTCCACCATCTTCTTCCACCCCACCATCTTCAACCTACCCCTTTGAACTTCGACGCAGCAGCAACACAACCCAACGGCTAGATGCGAAATTAAAACCCCATTCTACTCAGACCGAACAATCCGCCACCACCCTCACGACCTCACTCGAACCCCCACTCTCAACCTAGAAAAATAGCGAAACCTAGAAATCAAAGACAAAACCAAAAAATTCCAACCCAAATTGAACGCAAAACTCAGAAATCGAACCCAATAAAATGCAAAAAATTGAAGAAAAAATCTTTTAAAATGGGTACTCAAACCCTCGCTACCGCTCAAACCCAGAAATTCGCGCAAACAAAACTCGCTTCTTTCTCTCTCTCCTTGAATTGAAGGTTGAATTTCAAAACTGGTGGTTGAAGGGGTTGGTGTTTCGAATTGAGTAGTGGGTTCGAATTGGTGGTTTGAACAGTTGAATTAAGGTGGGAGGCGAGTATTGTGGGAGGAAGACCAATTGCGAGGGTGAAGGTGAAGGTGGGTGGCGGTTGCGAAGGTGGGGTTGCGAGGGTGGGGCAACGATGGTGGGAGGGAGGAGCYGTGGAGTTGGGGGCAGTGATGTTGGGAGGGAGGAGCAGTTGAGTTGGGACCGGTGGGTGTTGGATGTTTTTGTTTTAATTATTTATTTTTTACTTTAAAAAAAATTTAACTTAACCATGGTTAAGCTAAATAGGCCATTTAGGTTATGTTGTGGAAGGGTATGAAAACTCGGGGGCATTTTGTAGACAAAAAAAAACATTGGGTGTATTTTGTAGAAAACGTGAAAACTCAGGTGTATTTCGTAGAAAAATCCTTTATTTTTTTAAAGGAAATTTTCCTTATGTACCCTTAATTTAGCTTAATGATTCATGTATTCGAGTTTTTTTTAATGGGTTATGCTATATGTAGCCCTAATGGCTACATATAATAATCCAAAAATGGAAAAAACATCAATTAAATCATCATTTATTACGACAATTAATATTACAATTTTATCTTAAATTCATAAATTATTTCCATTTTAAGTAACTTATTTAATGGGCTACATATAGCTTTTTCCTTTTTTAATACCTCATGTACCTCGATGTTAGGAAAAATAGTTCATATACTCTTATCCTAATGAAAAACTAACACCGTTAACTCTAAATACTATTTAACATTAATTAAACACTTTACACTAACCTATTAACCTTGTTTTTTGGGAATTGAAATAAACTATTTTATTAATAATAAGCCATACGYCATCTACAACAAAGATTAAAAAAACGACTAATGCAATGAAAATTGAAACAAATAATAATTCTAACCTAAATCCTTTCATTTATCCTCTTAATCAACCATTCCCTAAAAAAAATCTCTTAATCAACCACGCACTCTCATTCTTCTTCTCCTCCTCTCATTATCATCAAAAATCATCATCATAAAAAATCATTAACAACAAAATCATCAACCACAAAATCAACCCTGCAATTCAAACACCAAATTCGACCCATGAATTCGAACACCAAATTTCGCTAGGGGCTACCATTGGTCGTTGTCGATGTTGCTGCCGTTAGATGACYTTGTTGCTACTGTCYTTGAACAACACTGTTGCTGCCGTCGGGGGTCGCTGCCYTTGGTTATTGTTGTCYTTGCTGTTGTGGTGATTTTACACTTCACCAATAAGTCAACCGCTCAATCAATATTATTTTTGGTTCAGTAGGAGGTTGCTCCTTTAGTTACTGATTATAAAGATAATCTCGCTAATGTAAAATGGCTCCTAAGATCGTAAACGAAAACTGAAGTATTGAACTTAGGAAATTAAGCCTAGTGTAGAATGAAATTGAAGCTTATGACAAACAAGATTGAAAAGATGCAAAAGTCTCCCATTAAAATAGTAACGATAGAATCATACTACAATTGCATTACAAAGAATGATGATTARCTCCATGTTCACACAGTCGGTGATAAAATAACAAACTATTGATCCATGAGGATGAACTACGTTATGCTATGCTAATCTACGCTAAGCTAAACTATACTTGATTGCTAAGCCAATCAAGTGGAACTAAGGAAAGCAGTAAATGCTAAAAAGGAAAGATAGTTTGATGTGTTGTGTTTAATGTCTCTTGCATTGATCTGGATCCTCCTATTTATAGGCTTCAAGTGATGATGATCGTGGGATAAAGGTTATGCAATTTCCTTCAT
The DNA here is from genome assembly GCA_008642245.1 of Bassia scoparia. Lineage (NCBI taxonomy): Eukaryota > Viridiplantae > Streptophyta > Magnoliopsida > Caryophyllales > Amaranthaceae > Bassia > Bassia scoparia. Next base: position 38,577 of record SNQN01003911.1, on the reverse strand, counting down.
GTGTGACGGTTGTTTGGCGCTCTTCCAATTTGAAATCTCTTCCTTTTTTCTAAGCTTTTGTTTAAATTCGTAATGGGTTTTCAATTTGGCCTGTAAGTAATGGGTAATAACCCAACTTTCCTTTCTAGCGCTTGTGATGCATCGCTAGATTGGTTCCTCTAAGAAATATTGCATCTTTGGTCAATATTAGTCAACGAAAGTCATCAACTGAATATTTTTATCCGTAACAACTGTTGTTGGGTTGTTGCTTCTGCCGCCTTTGTYTTGTTGATGTTGTTCGTTGCACATAAATGGTTGATTGTTTGATTGTGTTTTAATTTGGTGTTGAGAGTGGGAATCAATGTTGGATTGAAAGAGGTAGGAAGAAGGAAGGAGAGAGAATGGAGCTTGATTTTGATTGGTTCATTTTTGMGGATTTTTTAGATTTTTTTGGGGAGGTGAAACGTGGGTTTGAATTTTTGGGTTTTGGGTTGAAGATGAACATGAGGTTGAAGGTTGAAGCTGTATTTTGGTTTTCTTTCTTTTTTTCGCTTTTTTAGATAATTAAAGTGGTATTAGTGGTTAAATAACTTGTCTTAGGGGTTAATTGCGTCAAAAACTAATGGTGTTAGCTTTTTCATCCATAGTAAGGACATATGGGTTATTTTCCCTAACGTCGAGGGTAGTGATGCCAATGGGACCAGATCCGGGTAGGGTTCTCTAAGTTTCAGACCCGGATCCGTTTTTTTAACAACCCTAAAGCCCCCCGAATCCCAGGGTCCTAATTTTAGGACCCGGATCCAGATCCGTATAGATCCTACGGATTCGGGTCCTAATGGATCTTTTCTCCCAATTTTTTTACTTTAAATGAAAAACCAACATATTGAACCAAGTTTTGATTAAAAAAAGCCTAAAACAACATATATCTTCCTCAACGTCTTCCCATTATTCGTGAGTTTACAAGCAATTATACATTATTAAAGATTTAAAATACAGAGAATCAAAGTTTTAAAGACAAATATACTTTGTTTATAGTATAATTATAGTTTAGGCAGAAACTATCAATACGATGGATTAGTAATTATTCAACAGTATTACTATTATTCAACCACATATATATTTTTTTTATAGAAAAAGGGTAAACAGATCGGGTCAAGGGTTAAGAGGAGGATACGATTTTGTCCAAATCCTACTCGAGATCCATTAGAGTCCTAATTTTTAGGATCCAAATCCGTTAAAAATGGAACTGGATCCTCGGATTTGGAATATTAGAACGGGTTTGGCGGGCTTTTTTGGGCCGAGCCCAAAAATGAACTAGATTGCATGAATTTTCATTTCCAAAGCCCACCCAAAAAAACAAAAAAATCGAGCTGAGGCGGGCCCAAATTCGGGCCCAAAAAAGCTATCCAAAGCCCGCACCTTTTCGTGTTGGGTCGAGCCAAGTTTGATCAACTCTAGTATATAAGAATTATGATAATGAAAATAATAAAATTAGCATTGTTAATAGTAATAGCAGTAGTAGTAGCGGCTAAAAAAAAAAGTACTCCGTAGTAGTAGTAAACAATAAATATAAATAAATGAAACAATATCATTAATAATAGTACTACTAATAATAATAGTAATAAAGTAATAAATAAATAGTGTTGTTGCCCTTAGCTCGCAAACAGTATTACTTGTAGATGCGTGAGGTAAGATGGTTGATTCTCAATGCTACTTAGGCTGCGGCTCCCCTAGCGTGAATGACACATCCTCCTCCTGGCTCGCCTAAGCACCTGCAAAAAAGGAGAATAATCCTTATAGGATTATCTCCCCTCCGATGCTTAAGTAAGTATGTGTCTAAAAGGGGGTAAGTAAGCAAATAAGTYAAGATTAAGAGCTTAACCGTGAGATTAGGGTCTTTTCAATGATTACACTATGATTATCACATTTCCCCATGAGGGGTATTTATAGAGCTTTGAGAAGAACACTCGGCCAATCATATCGTGCCAAGTGTCACGATCCTATGCTCTCTTGAGGGAATTTCCCTTCCCATGTAGGGTCTAGATTGTCCCGTCTTTATTGCACTTGCCATTCTAGGCATTAGCCATAAGTAATACATAACCTCCTTAGCCCTTAGGCACGTGGAAGTCATGTGCCCCTTAGGCATCTCACTTGGAGTATACGTGATTTATAAGTCTGGGCATTTAGTCACATCATTTGTCCCTCAAACCATACATCTTATTAAACTTAATTGATGGGATTGGTTTGTCTATTACCTTGTCAAAGTGTTGTTCCTCCCTTTTGGAGGGAAATAGATAGCTGTGCTTAATTTCACAGAATTCAAAAGAACTAACTATAGGAGAGAGATTAAAGTTCAGCACAAAGTTGTCTGCTGTAACTTAAATCTATGTTTTTTTTCGCAGTCAGCATTTCATGCAATGTCAACAGATCATGATGAGAATTCCAACCAGCTTTCCATTATTTCTTTCTACAAGTCCATGCGTAGGCCCTACCTCAATTTATTAAAAGAGGGAACACAAATAGCATAGGCTAAGTAGAGAGCATAGACCAATGACATGATGCCGAAGGCCCAAGCCGAGTGGATCATAAGTGTCAAATGCCGAGGGCTCAAGCCGAGTGGACCCATGGACCAAATGCCGGTTACGGGTCCACAGGTATGTTACCAGCATCATATGTTG